>VHIU01000087.1:0-72365 GCA_010577795.1 Isatis tinctoria
GCTTTTATAAAGTACACATTAAAGTGCTCTTTTGGAACACAAACTTGAATCCCATGCTACGCGTTCTATCTTTATAAGAAGTTTTGCGAAAATAGTTTTGTTTAGAAACCTCATAGGACATTTTTGGGACCCCAAATATGCTTGCTAAGCTTTTATAAGGTACACATTAAAGTGCTCTTTTGGAACACAAACTTGTATCCCATGCTACATGTTCTATCTTTATAAGAAGTTTTGCGAAAATAGGTTCGTTTAGAAACCTCATAGGACATTTTTTGGACCTCAAATATGCTTTCTAAGCTTCTACAAGGTACACATTAAAGTGCTATTTTGGAACACAAACTTCTATCCCATGTTACGCGTTCTATCTTTATAAGAAATTTTGCGTAAATAGTTTTGTTTAGGAACCTCATATGACATTTTTTTGACCACAAATATGCTTGCCAAGCTTTTATAAAGTACACATTAAAGCGCTCTTTTGGAACACAAACTTGTATCCCATGCTACGCGTTCTATCTTTATAAGAAGTTTTGCGAAAATAGTTTTGTTTAAAAACCTCATAGGACAATTTTTGGAAACCAAATATGCTTTCCAAGCTTTTATAAAGTACACATTAAAGTGGTCGTTTGGAACACAAACTTGTATCCCATGCTACGCATTCTATCTTTATAAGAAGTTTTGCGTAAATAGTTTTGTTTAGAAACCTCATCGGACATTGTTTTGACCCCAAATATGCTTTCCAAGCTTTTATAAAGTACACATTAAAGTCCTCTTTTGGAACACAAACTTGAATCCCATGCTACGCGTTCTATCTTTATAAGAAGTTTTGTGTAAATAGTTTTGTTTAGAAACCTCATAGGACATTTTTTTGACCACAAATATGCTTTCCAAGCTTTTATAAAGTACACATTAAAGTGCTCTTTTGGAACACAAACTTTTATCCCATGCTACGCGTTCCATCTTTATAAGAAGTTTTGCGAAAATAGTTTTGTTTAAAAACCTCATAGGACATTTTTTGGAAACCAAATATGCTTTCGAAGCTTCTATAAAGTACACATTAAAGTGCTCTTTTGGAACACAAACTTGTATCCCATGCTACGCGTTCAATCTTTATAAGAAGTTTTGCGTAAATAGTTTTGTTTAGAAACCTCATAGGACATTTTTTGGACCACAAATATGCTTTCTAAGCTTTTATAAGGTACACATTAAAGTGCTCTTTTGGAGCACAAACTTGTATCCCATGCTTCGCGTTCAATCTTTATAAGAAGTTTTGCGAAAATAGTTTTGTTTATAAACCTCATAAGACATTTTTTGGACCCCAAATATGCTTTCCAAGCTTTTATAAAGTACACATTAAAGTGCTCTTTTGGAACACAAACTTGTATCCCATGCTACGCGTTCTATCTTTATAAGAAGTTTTGCGTAAATAGTTTTGTTTAGAAACCTCATAGGACATTTTTTTGACCCCAAATATGCTTTCCAAGCTTTTATAAAGTACACATTAAAGTGCTCTTTTGGAACACAAACTTGAATCCCATGCTACGCGTTCTATCTTTATAAGAAGTTTTGCGTAAATAGTTTTGTTTAGAAACCTCATAGGACATTTTTTGGACCCCAAATATGCTTTCCAAGCTTTTATAAAGTACACATTAAAGTGCTCTTTTGGAACACAAACTTGTATCCCATGCTACGCGTTCTATCTTTATAAGAAGTTTTGCGTAAATAGTTTTGTTTAGAAACCTCATCGGACATTTTTTTGACCCCAAATATGCTTTCCAAGCTTTTATAAAGTACACATTAAAGTGCTCTTTTGGAACACAAACTTGAATCCCATGCTACGCGTTCTATCTTTATAAGAAGTTTTGTGTAAATAGTTTTGTTTAGAAACCTCATAGGACATTTTTTTGACCACAAATATGCTTTCCAAGCTTTTATAAAGTACACATTAAAGTGCTCTTTTGGAACACAAACTTGTATCCATGCTACGCGTTCCATCTTATAGAAGTTTTGCGAAAATAGTTTTGTTTAAAAACCTCATAGGACATTTTTTGGAACCAAATATGCTTTCGAAGCTTCTATAAAGTACACATTAAAGTGCTCTTTTGAACACAAACTGTATCCCATGCTACGCGTTCAATCTTTATAAGAAGTTTTGCGTAAATAGTTTTGTTTAGAACCTCATAGGACATTTTTTGGACCACAAATATGCTTTCTAAGCTTTTATAAGTACACATTAAAGTGCTCTTTTGGAGCACAAACTTGTATCCCATGCTTCGCGTTCAATCTTTATAAGAAGTTTTGCGAAAATAGTTTTGTTTATAAACCTCATAAGACATTTTTTGGACCCCAAATATGCTTTCCAAGCTTTTATAAAGTACACATTAAAGTGCTCTTTTGGAACACAAACTTGAATCCCATGCTACGCGTTCTATCTTTATAGAAGTTTTGGCGTAAATAGTTGTTTTTAGACCCTCATAGGCAAACATTTTGTTGACCCCAAATGCTTTCCAAGCTTTTATAAAGTACACATTAAAGTGCTCTTCTGGAACACAAACTTGTATCCCATGCTACGCGTTCTATCTTTATAAGAAGTTTTGCAAAAATAGTTTTGTTTAGAAACCTCATAGGACATTTTTTGGACCACAAATATGCTTTCTAAGCTTTTATAAGGTACACATTAAAGTGCCCTTTTGGAACACAAACTCGTATCCCATGCTTCGGGTTCTTTCTTTATAAGAAGTTTTGCGAAAATAATTTTGTGTAGAAACCTCATAAGACATTTTTTGGACCCCAAATATGCTTTTCAAGCTTTTATAAAGTACAGATTAAAGTGTTCTTTTGGAACACAAACTTGTATCCCATGCTACGCATTCTATCTTTATAAGAAGTTTTGCGAAAATAGTTTTGTTTAGAAACCTCATAGGACATTTTTTTGACCCCAAATATGCTTTCCAAGCTATTATAAAGTACACATTAAAGTGCTCTTCTGGAACACAAACTTGTATCCCATGCTACGCGTTCTATCTTTATAAGAAGTTTTGCAAAAATAGTTTTGTTTAGAAACCTCGTAGGACATTTTTTGGACCACAAATATGCTTTCTAAGCTTTTATAAGGTACACATTAAAGTGCCCTTTTGGAACACAAACTCGTATCCCATGCTTCGCGTTCTTTCTTTATAAGAAGTTTTGCGAAAATAGTTTTGTTTGGAAACCTCATAGGACATTTTTGGGACACCAAATATGCTTTTCAAGCTTTTATAAGGTACACATTAAAGTGCTCTTTTGGAACACAAACTTGTATCTCATGCTACGTGTTCTATCTTTATAAGAAGTTTTGCGAAAATAGGTTCGTTTAGAAACCTCATAGGACATTTTTTGGACCCCAAATATGCTTTATAAGCTTCTATAAGGTACACATTAAAGTGCTCTTTTGGAACACAAACTTGTATCCCATGTTACGCGTTCTATCTTTATAAGAAGTTTTGCGTAAATAGTTTTGTTTAGAAACCTCATAGGACATTTTTTGACCACAAATATGCTTTCCATGCTTTTATAAAGTACACATTAAAGTGCTCTTTTGGAACACAAACTTGTATCCCAAGCTACACGTTCCATCTTTATAAGAAGTTTTGCGAAAATAGTTTTGTTTAAAAACCTCATAGGACATTTTTTGGAAACCAAATATGCTTTCGAAGCTTCTATAAAGTACACATTAAAGTGCTCTTTTTGAACACAAACTTGTATCCCATGCTACGCGTTCTATCTTTATAAGAAGTTTTGCGTAAATAGTTTTGTTTAGAAACCTCATAGGACATTTTTTTGGACCACAAATATGCTTTCTAAGCTTTTATAAGGTACACATTAAAGTGCTCTTTTGGAGCACAAACTTGTATCCCATGCTACGTGTTCTATCTTTATAAGAAGTTTTGCGAAAATAGGTTCGTTTAGAAACCTCATAGGACATTTTTTGGACCCCAAATATGCTTTATAAGCTTCTATAAGGTACACATTAAAGTGCTCTTTTGGAACACAAACTTGTATCCCATGTTACGCGTTCTATCTTTATAAGAAGTTTTGCGTAAATAGTTTTGTTTAGAAACCTCATAGGACATTTTTTGACCACAAATATGCTTTCCATGCTTTTATAAAGTACACATTAAGTGCTCTTTTGGAACACAACTTGTATCCCAAGCTACACGTTCCATCTTTATAAGAAGTTTTGCGAAAATAGTTTTGTTTAAAAACCTCATAGGACATTTTTTGGAAACCAAATATGCTTTCGAAGCTTCTATAAAGTACACATTAAAGTGCTCTTTTTGAACACAAACTGTATCCCATGCTACGCGTTCTATCTTTAAGAAGTTTTGCGTAAATAGTTTTGTTTAGAAACCTCATAGGACATTTTTTTGGACCACAAATATGCTTTCTAAGCTTTTATAAGGTACACATTAAAGTGCTCTTTTGGAGCACAAACTTGTATCCCATGCTACGTGTTCTATCTTTATAAGAAGTTTTGCGAAAATAGGTTCGTTTAGAAACCTCATAGGACATTTTTTGGACCCCAAATATGCTTTATAAGCTTCTATATGGTACACATTAAAGTGCTCTTTTGGAACACAAACTTGTATCCCATGTTACGCGTTCTATCTTTATAAGATGTTTTGCGTAAATAGTTTTGTTTAGAAACCTCATAGGACATTTTTTGACCACAAATATGCTTTCCAAGCTTTTATAAAGTACACACTAAAGTGCTCTTTTGGAACACAAACTTGTATCCCATGCTACCCGTTCCATCTTTATAAGAAGTTTTGCGAAAATAGTTTTGTGTAAAAACCTCATAGGACATTTTTGGGACCCCAAATATGCTTGCTAAGCTTTTATAAGGTACACATTAAAGTGCTCTTTTGCAACACAAACTTGTATCCCATGCTACGTGTTCTATCTTTATAAGAAGTTTTGCGAAAATAGGTTCATTTAGAAACCTCATAGGACATTTTTTGGACCTCAAATATGCTTTCTAAGCTTCTATAAGGTACACATTAAATTGCTCTTTTGGAACACAAACTTCTATCCCATGTTACGCGTTCTATCTTTGTAAGAAATTTTGCGTAAATAGTTTTGTTTAGGAACCTCATATGACATTTTTTTGACCACAAATATGCTTTCCAAGCTTTTATAAAGTACACATTAAAGTGCTCTTTTGGAACACAAACTTGTATCCCATGCTACGCGTTCTATCTTTATAAGAAGTTTTGCGAAAATAGTTTTGTTTAAAAACCTCATTGGACAATTTTTGGAAACCAAATATGCTTTCCAAGCTTTTATAAAGTACACATTAAAGTGGTCGTTTGGAACACAAACTTGTATCCCATGCTACGCATTCTATCTTTATAAGAAGTTTTGCGTAAATAGTTTTGTTTAGAAACCTCATCGGACATTTTTTGACCCCAAATATGCTTTCCAAGCAGTTATAAAGTACACATTAAAGTGCTCTTTTGGAACACAAACTTGAATCCCATGCTACGCGTTCTATCTTTATAAGAAGTTTTGCGTAAATAGTTTTGTTTAGAAACCTCGTAGGACATTTTTTGGACCCCAAATATGCTTTCCAAGCTTTTATAAAGTACACATTAAAGTGCTCTTTTGGAACACAAACTTGTCTCCCATGCTACGCGTTCTATCTTTATAAGAAGTTTTGCGAAAATAGTTTTGTTTAGAAACCTCATAGGACATTTTTTTGATCCCAAATATTCTTTCCAAGCTTTTATAAAGTACACATTAAAGTGCTCTTTTGGAACACAAACTTGTATCCTATGCTACGCATTCTATCTTTATAAGAAGTTTTGCATAAATAGTTTTGTTTAGAAACCTCATAGGACATTTTTTGGACCACAAATATGCTTTCTAAGCTTTTATAAGGTACACATTAAAGTGTTTGATATTATCGGTTTTTAACGTATTTTGATTCGTTTTTAGTATTCGGTTTGAGTTTTGATTTGCATCTTTCGTTGGTTTTTCGAGTCTTTTCTATTGTTTTGAGTCTTTTACAGATTTTATGGAGTTCCGAAGAAGTTTGGCGTTTACGGACATGTTCGAGTCAAGTTAAGACGGAAAAACGAGAGAAGGACCAAACATCAACAGAACGACCATTCCCGAAGGAGATCGATCGTTCTGACCAAGCATGGAACGACCGTTCCCTCCAAGGAACGATCGTTCCCCTCTTCACCAACCCTGCCGACAACAATGGGAGAACGACCGTTCTCTCCCATGTGGTCGTTCCACACTTCACCAACCTTGCCGACAAAACGCATGAGAACGACCGTTCTATACTCCGGAACGAGCGTTCCCCGACACCACATCTCACCTACTACGGATCGACCAAGGGGAACGATCGTTCTCCACCTAGAACGACCGTTCCCCGTCTCACCTACTTCCTTCACCTTGGCCTATATAATGGACTCACAACATCACTCTCAAAACACACCATCTCCTTCCTCCTCTCTTCTCTAGCTTCAGAGCTTTGCTCTTAGTCTTTTTTTTTAGTTTTTATGTTTATGTTTTTATTAAGTTTTATTTAGTTTGTTTTAAGCTTTATATTTATGCGTTAATCAAGTTCTATCATTTTTACCTTCAGTTCTTACTTCCAGTCTTACTTTCAGTCTTTACTTTCAGTCTTTACTTTCAGTCTTACTTTCAGTCTTTACTTTCAGTTCTTATATTATGCTTTAAATTCAGTTCTTATATTTATGCTTTAATTAAGTACTTATAAGTTTATATTCAGCTTTCATTATCTATTCAAGTTTTTATTATGAACTTTATAATCTCGTTGTTATCTTCTTCATTAATCATGTCTGAGTAGATCTTCTTAGGTTAAGGTTTGTCAAAGGGATTCATGAGCTTTAGGGTTAAACACAAATAGGTTATTTCAAATCGATGTCTTCACCTTTGTTGTTCTTAATGCTTAGATCAAATTGATCATTTGATTTTATGATATTTGGTTAAACTTAGACAACGACAGTTGCTAGGTTGCTAGAATAAACATTGGTGAGCAATTTAACCATTACCTACGACAGTAGATGTAGTGAGAATTGTGAACGTATCGAACCTATCCTTAATGCTTGTTTACGATTTCTAGTACCAACGACAGTTAGGATTTCTAGATCGTTAGACAAAGTTATTGATACACGACAGTGGATTGATATTATCTTTATGTTTGAGTTCTAGACTTATGCTTAAACACTGCCTGAATAGTTGTTTGATCCGCTGCTCTGAATCTCCTGCGATATTCCTTGACCTAACGCTTGTTAATATTATCTTTTCAACCGATTTTACAACCGATTTTATTATTTTCTATTTATAAAAACCAAAAACAAAAACAATCTTGAATCGTTTAGCTCGATTAGAATCCTGTACTCTTGGTGTGCCTATTCTTGCTTTCCTCGTGGATCGATAAAATAACATTTGGTTGTTGTTTTCACACCCGAAAATACGCAGCATCAGTGCTCTTTTCGAACACAAACTTGTATCCCATGCTTCGCGTTCTATCTTTATAAGAAGTTTTGCGAAAATAATTTTGTTTAGAAACCTCATAGGACATTTTTTGGACCCCAAAATTGCTTTCCAAGCTTTTATAAAGTACAGATTAAAGTTTTCTTTTGGAACACAAACTTGTATCCCATGCTTCGCGTACTATCTTTATAAGAAGTTTTGCGAATATAGTTTTGTTTAGAAACCTCATAGGACATTTTTGGGACCCAAAATATGCTTCCTAAGCTTTTATAAGGTACACATTAAAGTGCTCTTTTGGAAAACAAACTTGTATCCCATGCTACGTGTTCCATCTTTATATGAAGTTTTGCGAAAATAGGTTCGTTTAGAAACCTCATAGGACATTTTTTGGACCCCAAATATGCTTTCTAAGCTTCTATAAGGTACACATTAAAGTGCTCTTTTGGAACACAAACTTGTATCCCATGCTACGCGTTCTATCTTTATGAGAAGTTTTGCGTAAATAGTTTTGTTTAGAAACCTCATAGGACATTTTTTTGACCACAAATATGCTTTCCAAGATTTTATTAAGTACACATTAAAGTGCTCTTTTGGAACACAAACTTGTATCCCATGCTACGCGTTCGATCTTTATAAGAAGTTTTGCGAAAATAGTTTTGTTTAAAAACCTCATAGGACATTTTTTGGAAACCAAATATGCTTTCCAAGCTTTTATAAACTACACATTAAAGTGCTCTTTTGGAACACAAACTTGTATCCCATGCTACGTGTTCTATCTTTATAAGAAGTTTTTCGAAAATAGTTTTGTTTAGAAACCTCATAGGACATTTTTTGGACCACAAATATGTTTTCTAAGCTTTTATAAGGTACACATTAAAGTGCTCTTTTGGAACACAAACTTGTATCCCATGCTTCGCGTTCTATCTTTATAAGAAGTTTTGCGAAAATAATTTTGTTTAGAAACCTCATAGGACATTTTTTGGACCCCAAATATGTTTTCCAAGCTTTTATAAAGTACAGATTAAAGTGTTCTTTTGGAACACAAACTTGTATCCCATGCTTCGCGTACTATCTTTATAAGAAGTTTTGCGAACATAGTTTTGTTTAGAAACCTCATAGGACATTTTTGGGACCCCAAATATGCTTCCTAAGCTTTTATAAGGTACACATTAAAGTGCTCTTTTGGAACACAAACTTGTATCCCATGCTACGTGTTCTATCTTTATAAGAAGTTTTGCGAAAATAGGTTCGTTTAGAAACCTCATAGGACATTTTTTGGACCCCAAATATGCTTTCTAAGCTTCTATAAGGTACACATTAAAGTGCTTTTTTGGAACACAAACTTGTATCCCATGCTACGCGTTCTATCTTTATAAGAAGTTTTGCGTAAATAGTTTTGTTTAGAAACCTGGTGCGTGCCTGATAAGGAAGAGCACACGACAACCCAAGATCTTCACTCCAGATTGATTTGATAATCCTTACTAAGGACAGATCGTGTGGAACCAATGCGGTGTATATTAAACACAACACCTGAACCAACTTTGGACGATTTGGCAAGAGCAAGGCGGTGGAACCTTTGAATTGGTCTTGGTGTAGAGCAAATGGGGAGTATATTAAACCCACCACCTGAACTAACTTTGGACACAAGAAACACTTCGCCGGTTGATAGAATGGCAGACAAGTGTGATGGAAACACTTGAATAAACCGAAGATCCAATGGAGTCACACCACGAGATCAAAAAGTTCACAAGGAACAAAGAAGAGAAAACTCTCAAAAGTTGATTGATAAAAGATGTCCTTTTCGAAAAGTTTCAAACAAGACATATAAAGACTTGGACTTCTTGATTTCCAAGGTCTCAAAAAATAAAGGAAAGACTGAATTAAAACAAAGACTGAATTAACTAAGGTAAAGACTATCTCTTCAGCTTCCTTGCTCGGTGCTTGGCTCTTGAACTCCTTAAGTAATCGGGCCTGAATCGAGTTTAAACTTTTGTGTTGATTATTTGAATCAAATTCAAGGCGAATTGGGCTTTGCAAGCTTCATGGTCCTTGGACGGTTGGTTTTGAATTGTCAAGCCTTGAACTTCTTTCTGAATTTGTTTAAGTTTGGCACGGATCATTGGACCTTGATATGCCCTCTTAGCACCTTGGCCAATCTCCTTCGGTTCATCATTGAGCTGTTGCTCCGTTTCTGGTTCTGAATCTTCCTTGTCCAATCCACTTAGTTGCTGTTCCACATCCGAGTCTGGTACCTCCGTGTTCATGTCTTCTTCCAAGCTGGTCATGCACGCATCAACCCCTCCCTCTTGAAAAGGATTTGTCCTCAAATCCGGCTCATCTGCACAATAAGGAATAAGGTCAGATACATTGAAGCTATTACTCACATTGTACTTAATTGGAAGATCGATTTTGTAAGCATTGTCTCCAATCCTTTGCAACACACGAAATGGTCCATCAGCTCTAGGTAGCAACTTGGATTTTCGCTCATTTGGGAACCTTTCTTTCCTTAGATGAATCCACATGAGATCGCCTGGTTCAAACATCTTCTCCTTTCTGCCCTTGTTTTTGTCCTTCTTGTAGCGCTCAGTTTGAGATACAATGTTGGAACGAGCCTTGGCATGGAGTTCTTTAACTAGTTCTGCCTTCTGCTTTCCATCTAAATTGTCTCGCTCACTCAAAGGTATAGGCATCAAGTCCAGGGGGTCAAAGGATTAAAACCATAAACCAACTCAAATGGAGAAAATTTAGTAGATGAATGCACGGCATGATTATATGCGAACTCTACATGTGGTAAACAATCTTCCCAACTCTTAATGTTTTTCTTGATAACCATACGCAAGAGAGTTGACAGGGACCTATTTACTACCTCAGTCTGTCCATCAGTTTGTGGATGACATGTTGTAGAAAATAGCAATTTAGTTCCTAATTTAGACCACAGGGTTCTCCAAAAATGACTAAGAAATTTCGTGTCTCTATCAGAAACTATTGTCCTAGGCATTCCATGCAAACACACAACCTCTCTAAAGAACAACTCGGCTATCAAAGATGCATCATCAGTCTTATGACAACGTATGAAGTGTGCCATCTTAGAAAACCTATCTACCACAACAAAGACTGAATCCCTTCCCTTCCTAGTTCTAGGCAATCCAAGAACAAAATCCATAGATATATGAGTCCAAGGTTCAGTGGGAATCGGAAGAGGAGTATACAGACCTTGATTTTGAGTTTTGGACTTAGCTTGTTTGCAAGTTGAGCATCGTTGGCAAATTCTCTCAACATCTCTCCTTAGATGCGGCCAGAAAAAATGTTCTTGCAACGTATGAAGAGTCTTGGTCACTCCGAAATTACCCATTAAACCACCTCCATGTGCTTCCCTAACAAATAGCTCACGTAAAGAACAAGCTGGAACACATAACCGGTTATCATAAAAGAGGAAGTCATCCTGTCTATGATATTTGCCGGTTGCGAACTTAGAACATGATTGATAAACCTCTTTGAAGTCATGATCAAGTTCATACATAGTTTTCAGTTGTTCAAATCCAAGCAATTTTGCGTCAAGAGTGGAGATAAGAGAGTACCTGCGAGATAGTGCATCAGCAACTATATTCTCTTTACCTTGCTTGTATTTGATCACATATGGAAAAGTTTCTATGAACTCAATCCACCAGGCATGTCGTTTGTTCAGCTTCTGTTGCCCCTTTAGATGCTTAAGAGACTCGTGATCAGTGTGTATGACAAACTCCTTTGGCCACAGGTAGTGCTGCCAAGTCTGAAGAGCTCTAACAAGCGCATACAACTCCTTGTCGTATGTTGGGTAATTCAGAGTTGCACCTCCAAGCTTCTCACTGAAATATGCAATGGGTCTCTTTTCCTGCATCAACACAGCACCAATTCCAATTCCTGAAGCATCACATTCTATTTCAAAAGTTTTAAGGAAATCAGGTAAGGCAAGAAGTGGAGCATTTGTTAACTTCCCCTTTAGAACTTGGAAAGCTTGTTGTTGTACTTCTCCCCACTTGAATCCTACATCCTTTTTGATTACTTCAGTGAGAGGTGCAGCAAGAGTGCTGAAATATTTCACAAATCTCCTATAGAATCCAGCTAATCCATGAAAACTTCGAACTTCACCTACGGTCTTGGGACTAGGCCATTCCTGGATAGCTTTGATCTTTTCTTGGCCCACCTTAACTCCATCTGCGCCAACAACAAATCCAAGAAACACCACATTATCCGAACAAAAGGTGCATTTCTTTAAGTTGGCATAGAGCTTCTCTGTTCTCAAAACTTCTAGGACCAATTTCAAATGTGAAACATGTTCTTCAAGGATTTGCTATACACTAAGATGTCATCAAAGTAAACAACCACAAAGATGCCTATATAAGACCTAAGAACATGGTTCATCAACTGCATAAAAGTGCTTGGTGGGTTAGTTAATCCAAAAGGCATGACTAACCATTCATACAAGCCTTGTTTTGTTTTAAAAGCGGTTTTCCATTCATCCTCTTCTTTCATCCTAATTTGATGATACCCACTTTTTAGATCTATCTTAGAAAAGATTCTAGACCCATGTAACTCATCTAGCATATCATCAAGTCGGGGTATAGGATGTCTGTACTTAACCGTGATATTGTTGATGGCTCTGCAGTCAACACACATCCTCCAGCTCCCATCCTTCTTGGGCACAAGCAACACTGGAACGGCACAAGGGCTCAGACTTTCACGAATGTATCCTTTGTTCATGAGCTCTCCAACTTGTTTTTGTAATTCCTTTGTTTCAACAGGGTTTGTGCGGCTGGCTGGACGGTTTGGGAGCGAAGCACCTGGTACAAAATCAATTTGATGCTCAATGCCTCTAATCAGGGGTAGACCGGGAGGACTCTCTTCGGGGAACACATCTTCATATGCCTGTAATAGCGAAACGATGCTGCTCGGGATTGCCGGCTCTAATTCGGTTAGTGAAAGCAAAATCTCCTTGTAAAATAAACAAGATCATGGGCTTAGTCGTATGTAGAACTTGTTTTACATCACCTTGCTTGGCATAGAAGTTAGTGGCTTTCTTCGATTCCATGGTGTCCTCTGATTTGTTCTCCTCCTTTGTGGACTGGTTTTTGCTTTTGCTGAGCTGTTTTTGGTCTAGATAGACCTCGGCTGGAGTCATAGGAACAAGCGTGATCTTCTTTCCTTTGAATTCAGAAGAATGCTTGTTGGAATGTCCATCATGTACCACTTTGTTGTCGTATTGCCATGGCCTTCCCAACAGTTTGTGACCAGCTTCCATGGGCAATACATCACACAAGACTTTATCCTTGTACTTTCAAATAGAAAGATGTACCTTAACTTGTTTCTTGACAAAGAGTTCTCCATGTTCGGACAGCCATTGAAGCGGATATGGACTATGATGCTTGGTGGTTTTTAATCCTAGCTTGTTCACCATGGTCTGGCTGGCTACGTTTGTACAGCTTCCACCGTCTATGATAAGACTACAAATCTTATCATTCACCTGGCACCGGGTGTGAAACAAGTTCTCTCTTTGCTCGTTGTTGACTCCTTCTTTGCTTTGAACACTTAAAGCTCTCCGGGTAACTAACAGTTCGCCTTTCATAGGTTTTTGTTCTTCATCAGAACTATTCTGCTCTGAAGCTGCCTGATCTTCTTCGTCGGTGACAATTTCTCCACTGTCAAGTAACAGCATTGCCCTTTTGTTAGTGCCTTCGTTGGCATAGTGACCACGTCCCAAGCATTTGTAGCATTGTACATCTCGGTTCCAAGTGGTGGTTCCTTCGCCTTTGCTTTTATCCTGCACAGAAAAACGAGACTTAGCTTCGGTTTTATCCTTTGAATAAAACTTAGAAGTAAAGGTTGGTTTCACTTGCTTGTTAAAAGTCGTTTTGTTTCCAAAGCTAGGCTTAGTGTAGCCTTTCATGCGCACTTGTTGTTCAACAAGTATGGCTTTGTGGAGCATCTCTTCAATGTCGTCAAAGTCTTGCATCTCCAAGCGATCCTGGATCTCACGACTTAACCCTCCTTGGAAACGAGCCATGGTTGCTTCAGGATCCTCATTGGCATCGCACTTGATCATCAAAGTTTCCATCTCTTGATAGTAATCTTCCACGCTTTTGTTTCCTTGGGTGAGTCTTCTGAGTCGAGTATGGAGATCAGGATGGTAATGACTTGGTATAAATCTCTTACGCATGAGTGTTTTCATCTCGAACCAGGAGGCAACAGCCTGTTCTCCAGACCTCCTTCTAGTTGTCACGACTTGATCCCACCAATTGATTGCATAACCAGAAAACTCTGTTGCAGCGATCCTGACTTTCTTTGATTCAGAGAAATTCTGTCAATCGAAAACAAGTTCGATCTTTTTCTCCCACTCCAGGTAGGCATCGGGATCATTCTTACCAAGGAATGGTGGAATATTCAGCTTTAATCCACGAAGACTATCATCGGCATTTCCAGAGTTGTCACGGCTCCTTGTAGATCTCCGATCGTCGTCTTCATCAGTTGGTTCTTCATAACCTGAATCCTCTTCTTCTTCTATTCGGTTGCGTCTCCTTTGGGCATGAGTTCGAAAGCGTCTGTTGGTACGAGTGTTGGTTCTAGAACCAGTTTCTCCTGTGGCTGTTCGATTTCCTTGCCCACGACCATTTAAGGTTTGGCTTTGTTGATCCCCTTGAACCTTGTCTAATCGGACATGGAGTTCCTCGAATTGTTTGGCGAATAATCGCTTCAATTCTCCCGTTAGGGCCGTCATCTGAATAGAGGATAGTCCCGCGTTCTCGTTTCCTTCTTGTTCATCCCCATTCGCCATAGCTTAGACCTGAAAACACTTAAGCAAACACGTTATTCGAAAATCTCTTTTCTCTCAGTGTTTCTCTCACGATTTTTGGGTGCACTCAAGTTTCTCTTCACTATGTTCCAAGGGAACTTCGAGAATAATCACAACACAATCCACGGATCAACTGTTGATACAAGCGAATCAAAACAGAGAGACAGATTGCAAGATTTTTGGTGGGATTCGCCTTAACTACTCTCGGATCGGTTTTCTCCTCAATCCGCAGCCGATTTCTCCTGGCTGTTCTTTCTTGTTTTCTCTTTTTTTTTTATATATATATTTAGGAGTAGAGTAGCCCGAACCCCGATTACAAGATAGAAAGATAAGATGGTGTTTAAGAAATTATGATGGTGAGAAAGAAGATGAAATAGACTGAGACAATCGTTTGGAATGATTGCTCTGATACCACTTGGTGCGTGCCTGATAAGGAAGAGCACACGACAACCCAAGATCCTCACTCCAAGATTGATTTGATAATCCTTACTACGGACAGATCGTGTGGAACCAATGCGGTGTATATTAAACACAACACCTGAACCAACTTTGGACGATTTGGCAAGAGCAAGGCGGTGGAACCTTTGAATTGGTCTTGGTGTAGAGCCAATGGGGAGTATATTAAACCCACCACCTGAACTAACTTTGGATACAAGAAACACTTCGCCGGTTGATAGAATGGCAGACAAGTGTGATGGAAACACTTGAATAAACCGAAGATCCAATGGAGTCACACCACGAGATCTAAAAGTTCACAAGGAACAAAGAAGAGAAAACTCTCAAAAGTTGATTGATAAAAGATGTCCTTTTCGAAAAGTTTCAAACAAGACATATAAAGACTTGGACTTCTTGATATCCAAGTTCTCGAAAAATAAAGGAAAGACTGAATTAAAACAAAGACTGAATTAACTAAGGTAAAGACTATCTCTTCAGCTTCCTTGCTCGGTGCTTGGCTCTTGAACTCCTTAAGTAATCGGGCCTGAATCGAGTTTAAACTTTTGTGTTGATTATTTGAATCAAATTCAAGGCGAATTGGGCTTTGCAAGCTTCATGGTCCTTGGACGGTTGGTTTTGAATTGTCAAGCCTTGAACTTCTTTCTGAATTTGTTTAAGTTTGGCACGGGTCATTGGACCTTGATATGCCCTCTTAGCACCTTGGCCAATCTCCTTCGGTTCATCATTGAGCTGTTGCTCCGTTTCCGGTTCTGAATCTTCCTTGTCCAATCCACTTAGCTGCTGTTCCACATTCGAGTCTAGTACCTCCGTGTTCATGTCTTCTTCCAAGCTGGTCATGCACGCATCAAAACCTCATAGGACATTTTTTTTTACCACAAATATGCTTTCCAAGCTTTTATAAAGTACACATTAAAGTGCTCTTTTGGAACACAAACTTGTATCCCATGCTACGCGTTCTATCTTTATAAGAAGTTTTGCGAAAATAGTTTTGTTTAAAAACCTCATAGGACATTTTTTAGAAACCAAATATGTTTTCCAAGCTTTTATAAAGTACACATTAAAGTGCTCATTTGGAACATAAACTTGTATCCCATGCTACGTGTTCTATCTTTATAAGAAGTTTTTCGAAAATAGTTTTGTTTAGAAACCTCATAGGACATTTTTTGGACCCCAAATATGTTTTCTAAGCTTTTATAAGGTACACATTAAAGTGCTCTTTTTGAACACAAACTTGTATCCCATGCTACGCGTTCTATCTTTATAAGAAGTTTTGCGTAAATAGGTTTGTTTAGAAACCTCATAGGACATTTTTTGGACCCCAAATATGCTTTCCAAGCTTTTATAAAGTACACATTAAAGTGCTCTTTTGGAACACAAACTTGTATCCCATGCTACGCGTTCTATCTTTATAAGAAGTTTTGCGTAAATAGTTTTGTTTAGATACCTCATAGGACATTTTTTTGACCCCAAATATGCTTTCCAAGCTTTTATAAAGTACACATTTAAGTGCTCTTTTGGAACACAAACTTGTATCCCATGCTACGCGTTATATCTTTTTAAGAAGTTTTGCGTAAATAGTTTTGTTTAGAAACCTCATAGGACATTTTTTGACCCCAAATATGCTTTCCAAGCTTTTATAAAGTACACATTAAAGTGCTCTTTTGGAACACCAACTTGTATCCCATGCTACGCGTTCTATCTTTATAAGAAGTTTTGCAAAAATAGTTTTGTTTAAAAACCTCATAGGACATTTTTTAGAAACCAAATATGTTTTCCAAGCTTTTATAAAGTACACATTAAAGTGCTCATTTGGAACATAAACTTGTATCCCATGCTACGTGTTCTATCTTTATAAGAAGTTTTTCGAAAATAGTTTTGTTTAGAAACCTCATAGGACATTTTTTGGACCCCAAATATGTTTTCTAAGCTTTTATAAGGTACACATTAAAGTGCTCTTTTTGAACACAAACTTGTATCCCATGCTACGCGTTCTATCTTTATAAGAAGTTTTGCGTAAATAGGTTTGTTTAGAAACCTCATAGGACATTTTTTGGACCCCAAATATGCTTTCCAAGCTTTTATAAAGTACACATTAAAGTGCTCTTTTGGAACACAAACTTGTATCCCATGCTACGCGTTCTATCTTTATAAGAAGTTTTGCCTAAATAGTTTTGTTTAGATACCTCATAGGACATTTTTTTGACCCCAAATATGCTTTCCAAGCTTTTATAAAGTACACATTTAAGTGCTCTTTTGGAACACAAACTTGTATCCCATGCTACGCGTTATATCTTTTTAAGAAGTTTTGCGTAAATAGTTTTGTTTAGAAACCTCATAGGACATTTTTGACCCCAAATATGCTTTCCAAGCTTGTATAAAGTACACATTAAAGTGCTCTTTTGGAACACCAACTTGTATCCCATGCTACGCGTTCTATCTTTATAAGAAGTTTTGCTAAAATAGTTTTGTTTAGAAACCTCATAGGACATTCTTTGGACCACAAATATGCTTTCTAAGCTTTTATAAGGTACACAATAAAGTGCTCTTTTGGAACACAAACTTGTATCCCATGCTTCGCGTTCTATCTTTATAAGAAGTTTTGCGAAAATGATTTTGTTTAGAAACCTCATAGGACATTTTTTGGACCCCAAACATGCTTTCCAAGCTTTTATAAAGTACAGATTAAAGTGTTCTTTTGGAACACAAACTTATATCCCATGCTTCGCGTACTATCTTTATAAGAAGTTTTGCGAATATAGTTTTGTTTAGAAACCTCATAGGACATTTTTGGGACCCCAAATATGCTTACTAAGCTTTTATAAAGTACACATTAAAGTGCTCTTTTGGAACACAAACTTGTATCCCATGCTACGTGTTCTATCTTTATAAGAAGTTTTGCGAAAATAGGTTCGTTTCGAAACCTCATAGGACATTTTTTGGACCCCAAATATGCTTTCTAAGCTTCTATAAGGTACAAATTAAAGTGCTCTTTTGGAACACAAACTTGTATCCCATGCTACGCGTTCTATCTTTATAAGAAGTTTTGCGTAAATAGTTTTGTTTAGAAACCTCATAGGATATTTTTTGGACCCCAAATATGCTTTGTAAGCTTTTATAAGGTACACATTAAAGTGCTCTTTTTGAACACAAACTTGTATCCCATGCTACGCGTTCTATCTTTATAAGAAGTTTTGCGAAAATAGGTTCGTTTAGAAACCTCATAGGACATTTTTTAGACCCCAAATATGCTTTCTATAAGGTACACATTAAAGTGCTCTTTTGGAACACAAACTTGTATCCCATGCTACGCGTTCTATCTTTATAGGAAGTTTTGCGTAAATAGTTTTCTTTAGAAACCTCATAGGACATTTTTTTGACCCTTAATATGCTTTCCAAGCTTTTATAAAGTACACATTTAAGTGCACTTTTGGAACACAAACTAGTATCCCATGCTACGCGTTCTATCTTTATAAGAGGTTTTGCGAAAATCGTTTTGTTTAGAAACCTCATAGGACATTTTTTGGACCCCAAATATGATTTCCAAGCTTTTATAAAGCACACATTAAAGTGCTCTTTTGGAACACAAACTTGTATCCCATGCTTCGGGTTCTATCTTTATAAGAAGTTTT
The DNA here is from genome assembly GCA_010577795.1 of Isatis tinctoria. Classification (NCBI taxonomy): domain Eukaryota; kingdom Viridiplantae; phylum Streptophyta; class Magnoliopsida; order Brassicales; family Brassicaceae; genus Isatis; species Isatis tinctoria. Next base: position 18,418 of record VHIU01000087.1, read on the forward strand.
GCGAAAATAATTTTGTTTAGAAACCTCATAGGACATTTTTTGGACCCCAAATATGCTTTCCAACCTTTTATAAAGTACACATTAAAGTGCTCTTTTGGAACACAAAGTTGTATTCCATGCTTTGCATACTATCTTTATAAGAAGTTCTGCGAATATAGTTTTGTTTAGAAACCTCATAGTACATTTTTGGGACCCCAAATATGCTTCCTAAGCTTTTAGAAGGTACACATTAAAGTGCTCTTTTGGAACACAAACTTGTATCCCATGCTTCGCGTTCAATCTTTATAAGAAGTTTTGCGAAAATATTTTTGTTTAGAAACCTCATAGGACATTTTTGGGACCCCAAATATGCTTTCTAAGCTGTTATAAGGTACACATTAATGTGCTCTTTTGGAACACAAACTTGTATCCCATGCTTCGTGTTCTATCTTTATAAGAAGTTTTGCGAAAATAGTTTTGTTTAGAAACGTCATAGGACATTTTTTGGACCCCAAATATGCTTTCAAAGCTGTTATAAGGTACACATTAAAGTGCTCTTTTGGAACACAAACTTGTATCACATGCTACGCGTTCTATCTTTATAAGAAGTTTTGCGAAAATAGTTTTGTTTAGAAACCTCATAGGACATTTTTTTGACCACAAATATGCTTTCCATAAGGTACACATTAAAGTGCTCTTTTGGAACACAAACTTGTATCCCATGCTACGCGTTCTATCTTTATTAGAAGTTTTGCGTAAATAGTTTTGTTTAGAAACCTCATAGGACATTTTTTTGACCACAAATATGCTTTCCAAGCTTTTATAAAGTACACATTAAAGTGCTCTTTTGGAACACAAATTTGTATCCCATGCTACGCGTTCTATCTTTATCAGAAGATTTGCGAAAATAGTTTTGTTTAAAAACCTCATAGGACATTTTTTGGAAACCAAATATGCTTTCCAAGCTTTTATAAAGTACACATTAAAGTGCTCTTTTGGAACACAAACTTGTATCCCATGCTACGTGTTCTATCTTTATAAGAAGTTTTTCGAAAATAGTTTTGTTTAGAAACCTCATATGACATTTTTTGGACCCCAGATATGCTTTCTAATCTTTTATAAGGTACACATTAAAGTGCTCTTTTTGAACACAAACTTGTTTCCCATGCTACGCGTTCTATCTTTATAAGAAGTTTTGCGTAAATTGGTTTGTTTAGAAACCTCATAGGACATTTTTTGGACCCCAAATATGCTTTCCAAGCTTTTATAAAGTACACATTAAAGTGCTCTTTTGGAACACAAACTTATATCCCATGCTTCGCGTACTAGCTTTATAAGAAGTTTTGCGAATATAGTTTTGTTTAGAAACCTCATAGGACATTTTTGGGACCCCAAATATGCTTACTAAGCTTTTATAAAGTACACATTAAAGTGCTCTTTTGGAACACAAACTTGTATCTCATGCTACGTGTTCTATCTTTATAAGAAGTTTTGCGAAAATAGGTTCGTTTAGAAACCTCATAGGACATTTTTTGGACCCCAAATATGCTTTCTAAGCTGTTATAAGGTACACATTAATGTGCTCTTTTGGAACACAAACTTGTATCCCATGCGTCGCGTTCTATCTTTATAAGATGTTTTGCGAAAATAGTTTTGTTTAGAAACCTCATAGGACATTTTTTGGACCCCAAATATGCTTTCCAAGCTTTTATAAAGTACACATTAAAGTGCTCTTTTGGAACACAAACTTGTATCCCATGCTTCGCGTTCAATCTTTATAAGAAGTTTTGCGAAAATAGTTTTGTTTAGAAACCTCATAGGACATTTTTGGGACCCCAAATATGCTTTCTAAGCTGTTATAAGGTACACATTAATGTGCTCTTTTGGAACACAAACTTGTATCTCATGCTTCGCGTTCTATCTTTATAAGAAGTTTTGCGAAAATAATTTTGTTTAGAAACCTCATAGGACATTTTTTGAACCCCAAATATGCTTTCTAAGCTGTTATAAGGTACACATTAATGTGCTCTTTTGGAACACAAACTTGTATCCCATGCGTCGCGTTCTATCTTTATAAGATGTTTTGCGAAAATAGTTTTGTTTAGAAACCTCATAGGACATTTTTTGGAAACCCAATATGCTTTCCAAGCTTTTATAAAGTTCACATTAAAGTGCTCTTTTGGAACACAAACTTGTATCTCATGCTACGTGTTCTATCTTTATAAGAAGTTTTGCGAAAATAGTTTTGTTTAGAAACCTCATAGGACATTTTTTGGACCCCAAATATGCTTTCTAAGCTGTTATAAGGTACACATTAATGTGCTCTTTTGGAACACAAACTTGTATCCCATGCTTCGCGTTCTATCTTTATAAGATGTTTTGCGAAAATAGTTTTGTTTAGAAACCTCATAGGACATTTTTTGGACCCCAATTATGCTTTCCAAGCTTTTATAAAGTACACATTAAAGTGCTCTTTTGGAACACAAACTTGTATCCCATGCTTCGCGTACTATCTTTATAAGAAGTTTTGCGAAAATAGTTTTGTTTAGAAACCTCATAGGACATTTTTGGGACCCCAAATATGCTTTCTAAGCTGTTATAAGGTACACATTAATGTGCTCTTTTGGAACACAAACTTGTATCCCATGCTTCGCGTTCTATCTTTATAAGAAGTTTTGCGAAAATAGTTTTGTTTAGAAACCTCATAGGACATTTTTTGGACCCCAAATATGCTTTCTAAGCTGTTATAAGGTACACATTAATGTGCTCTTTTGGAACACAAACTTGTATCCCATGCGTCGCGTTCTATCTTTATAAGATGTTTTGCGAAAATAGTTTTGTTTAGAAACCTCATAGGACATTTTTTGGAAACCCAATATGCTTTCCAAGCTTTTATAAAGTTCACATTAAAGTGCTCTTTTGGAACACAAACTTGTATCCCATGCTACGTGTTCTATCTTTATAAGAAGTTTTGCGAAAATAGGTTCGTTTAGAAACCTCATAGGACATTTTTTGGACCCCAAATATGCTTTCTATAAGGTACACATTAAAGTGCTCTTTTGGAACACAACTTGTATCCCATGCGTCGCGTTCTATCTTTATAAGATGTTTTGCGAAAATAGTTTTGTTTAGAAACCTCATAGGACATTTTTTGGAAACCCAATATGCTTTCCAAGCTTTTATAAAGTTCACATTAAAGTGCTCTTTTGGAACACAAACTTGTATCCCATGCTACGTGTTCTATCTTTATAAGAAGTTTTGCGAAAATAGGTTCGTTTAGAAACCTCATAGGACATTTTTTGGACCCCAAATATGCTTTCTATAAGGTACACATTAAAGTGCTCTTTTGGAACACAAACTTGTATCCCATGCTACGCATTCTATATTTATGAGAAGTTTTGCGTAAATAGTTTTGTATAGAAACCTCATAGGACATTTTTTTGACCACAAATATGCTTTCCAAGCTTTTATAAAGTACTCATTAAAGTGCTCTTTTGGAACACAAATTTGTATCCCATGCTACGCGTTCTATCTTTATAAGAAGATTTGCGAAAATAGTTTTGTTTAAAAACCTCATAGGACATTTTTTGGAAACCAAATATGCTTTCCAAGCTTTTATAAAGTACACATTAAAGTGCTCTTTTGGAACACAAACTTGTATCCCATGCTACGTGTTCTATCTTTATAAGAAGTTTTTCGAAAATAGTTTTGTTTAGAAACCTCATATGACATTTTTTGGACCCCAGATATGCTTTCTAATCTTTTATAAGGTGCACATTAAAGAGCCCTTTTGGAACACAAACTTGTATCCCATGCTACGCGTTCTATCTTTATAAGAAGTTTTGCAAAAATAGTTTTGTCTAGAAACCTCATAGGACATTTTTTAGACCCCAAATATGCTTTCTAAGCTTTTATAAGTGTGAGAGCCGAAACTCACACTGTCAAAACTTATATTTTGTGGGGGCACGAAAATTCTATTTTAAAGAACTAAAGGACCGAAAATGCAAAAAGAGAGATTTTATGGATGATTTCCGAAAGTACAAGAATAAATAGCAAAAGCTGAAAAGTCTTATATTGCTAAAACTCCTAATACTCGGATTTGGGATGGGATTAACCCTTACATGAGTGCACATATATATACTGACAATCCTAGGGTGCTAAGACTTCAGATTTTCGATGTGGGACTTTGTCCTTTCCTCCCAGCCGCCGACCTAAGCTTTTGGGCCCGTAATCCGGCCTGAGAGTCTTTCGTGATCCGTCCGCGCATTCTGACCCAAATCTGGCCCGCCGATGAATAGTGATCCGTGAATAGTAAACCGGTAAATAGTAATCTGAATCTCGGTTTAGACTTAATTCGATTTTTCGGTTAACTTTGTCTCGGGGTGAATAGTGTTTTAACGGTGTTTTCCCGCGTGAACAGTATTCCGAGCGTTTTAGGACTTTTGAGATTTGAACCCCCCGTTCTTCGTTTGAACTCCCAGCCGCCGGTCTTCGTATTGATGGCCAGTCGCCGGTTCATTTGGCTCGTATGCTTCGGCGACTGGTCCACGGACGGCTGGACGTTGGTCACGGTCTTGAGGAGAATATTTATGGACGTCTTGGAGTCAGAACACGCAAATGCCTAATCTTCGGGTCGGTCCGGGCTTAGAGTTACGTTTGATGGTCGGCCGACTGGACGATGTTCGAATAATGAGTCTTGACTGAGAAATGATCGTGGGCGGCTGGCCGTATCCCAGCCGCCGGTCGATGGGTGAAGAAGACTCGGCGGCTGGCCTTATCCCAGCCGCCGGTTGATGGGTGAAGAAGACCCGGCGGCTGGCCTTATCCCACCAGCCGGTTGATGGGTGAAGAAGACCCGGCGGCTGGCCTTTTCCCAGCCGCCGGTTGATGTATGGAGAAGACCCGGCGGCTGGCCTTATCCCAGCCGCCGGTCGTTGTGTGATGAAGATCCGACGGCTGGCCTTATCCCAGCCGCCGGTCGTTGTGTGATGAAGATCCGGCGGCTGGCCTTATCCCAGCCGCCGGTTGGTGCATGATGAAGATCCGGCGGCTGGCCTTATCCCAGCCGCCGGTTGATGCTCGACGAAGACTCGGCGGGTGGCCTTATCCCAGCCGCCGGTTGATGCATGATAAAGACCCGGCGGGTGGCCTTATCCCAGCCGCCGGTTGATGCATGATAAAGACTCGGCGGCTGGCCTTATCCCAGCCGCCGGTTGGTGTTCAAGGAAGACCCGGCGGCTGGCCTTATCCCAGCCGCCGGTTGATGATCAAAGGGGATCCGGCGGTTGGCCTTATTCCAGCCGCCGGTCGTTGCTCGGAGGAGATCTGGCGGCTGGCCTTGTCCCAGCCGCTGGTCGTTGCTCGAACAGGTCGTGGGCAGTTGGCCTTAGCTCGTCCAGTCCATGTCCCGGACAAATCCCATTTGGTCTTTGATCTTGGCTTCTTGTTTCGTCAATCTTCGAGGAGGGGATTTTGACCCCAACAGTTAGCCCCCCAGCTCTTCGTCTTCGTAGTCCAGGACGATGAGCTTTAAACCGAGGTTTTATCGGGATTGATCGAAACGGGAAAATTTCCTTTCTTTTTCTCTTTCCTTTTTTTTTAAAAGATAAAACTTCCTTTTCATGTGAAAGACTCGTGGGCGGTTGGCTTGGAATTGGAAAAATCCAATTTCTATTTGGACTAGGATTCGAGCCAACCGACTATATATTGGCACCCTTCCTTCTTCTTTTTTCCTCACGAGTCCTTTCTATAGTCGAGTGCTCTTTCGTTTCCTTGAATTTGATATCATGGGTAGGCCATCTTTTCGCGAGAGGAGGCAGATGGAGAAGAACGGAGAGGCAAACAAGCTTGGAAAAGATTCTAAGGACAAGACGGCGGCTGGCCCTTCGGGATCGGGGTTGGCGGACGGTAGTCAAGCTATCCCTCCACCCGAGTGGCCTACGGATAAGTTGGCGGTATCCACCGTTGTGGTCACTCCTTTGAAGAAGGAGGCTATTCTTGAACGAAGTATCGCGAGGCGTTTGCCTAAGGCTAAAGCAGCGGCTGGGGAGATTGCCTACTTTGAAATTCCAGTTGGCTAGTGCGAAAGCGGCGCGCAATTCGAAGGTGCAGCGGGCTTACGCGGATGGCCGCAAGGCTTCCATCGCAAAGTTCCGCGACTTCTTGAATGTGCTAAAAGAAGATCTCAGATCTTTGTCTCAGGCGAGGAACCAGGAAGTTGATTTGGCTCAGATAGAGAGTAACATCGAACTTGTCGCGTTGCTTCAGGGGACTGATCCTCCCAGCTTGGATGAGGAGAAAGTGAAATTGTCCACATGGATGAATGAGTTTGACAAGTCAGCAGCTCGGTTTGATGATGTGATAACTCGAATTCATGGGAAGATCGATTGTCAGTTGTGCCCAGTTCACAGGGATGACAATGTCTCAATACCCGAGGAAAGATCTATCGAAGAGGAGGCTACTTCTCTCGGGGTGGTTGATCTATCGGGATCGAACGAGTCTGTTCCCGGAATCTCGGATATTGCTGTTACCAAGGCGTTTGGTTCAGACTCTTGACCTTGTGTTAGTTTTTCTTTCTAGTTATTTTTGAGTTTTTTGATGGTTTTTGGCTTTCGGTTATAGATTTGTGTTATGTACGGCCTGATTTTTGGTTTTGGACCGGTTTTTTCCTTATTTTGAGATTTCAATAAGATAAGCTTCCGAGATTTGCATTTTGCCGTATACTTTTCTTTTGTGCAAAGGTCCAGGCTGGATGATCATGGGCGGCTGGGTTTAGTCCGAGACAAACCCAGCCGCCGTGTATTGATATGGAGAGGATGTTGGATTGATCTCGGGCGGCTGGCCATGCCCCAGCCGCCGAATCATGCTGGAGTGATCTCGGGCGGTTGGCAATGTCCCAGCTGCCGGATCATGCTGGAGTGATCTCGGGCGGTTGGCAATGTCCCGGCCGCCGGGTTGTATCTTTCGAAACGGGCTGCTGGCCGTTTGGGCGATTGGCCCGTTTGTCTAGTGAGATCGGGCGGCCCATTTATCTGAAGAGATCGGGCGGCCCATCTATCTGAAGAGATCGGGCGGCCCATTTATCTGACTGGATTGGGTTTTGTTTGCTTAGTTCAGTCGGGTTGATCGGGGCGCTGTTCCGGGCGCTCAGACCTGATTGTTCGGGAAGAGCTCCCCTTGTGTTAATCGACCAGCGGAGTTAGCCGCTGGGTTTGGAGTTTCGTTTAGTTGCTAGTTTTCGGACGAGTTTATGATCTCGTACCAGGGCCGGTTTGGTACTTCGTCGTGAGATGTCTAAGACCAGCGTTCCATGTTGGCGTTTACTGGGTTTAAGGAGTTCATTTTGTGATTCACGCTTCGCACTTTCTACCTATGCGGGGCCTTTAGTGGAAATGAACTCAATAGAACATCGTCTCAAACGTTTGCTACCAGGATCGCGGAATGTCAGGTTACGCCTTTCGGATGTTGTTGGGGTCGAAATCCCCTCTTCGAAGATTGACGGAACGAGAAGTCAAGGTCGAGATCAAATCACGAACATGGAACGAGCAAGCTAAGGCAAACTGCCCACGACCCGTCCAAGGCACGAACCGGCGGCTGGGATGAGTGCCAGCCGCCGGGTCTTCTCCATCCAAGGCCGGCGGCTGGGATGAGTGCCAGCCGCCGGGAACATGGGACGGACGAGCTAAGGCAAACTGCCCACGATCCATCCAAGATACGAACCGGCGGCTGGAATAAGTGCCGGCCGCCGGGTCTTCCTCATCCGAAACCGGCGGCTGGGATGAGTGCCAGCCGCCGGGTCTTCACACGACCATGGCCGGCGGCTGGGATGAGTGCCAGCCGCCGGATCTTCATGATACACCAACCGGCGGCTGGGATAAGTGCCAGCCACCGGGTCTTCATCACATGCACACGATCATTTCCCAAGTCAAGACTCATCGTCCGATCAGCGTCCAGTCGACCGACCAAACATAACTCTATGCCCGGACCGACCCGAAGATCATCCATTTGCATGTTCTGACTCCACGACCCGTCCGTAAACATTCCCCGAAAGACCGTGACGAACGTCCAGCCGTCCATGGACCAGTCGCCGAGCACATGAGCCAAAGGGACCGGCGGCTGGCCATCAGTACCGAAACCGGCGGCTGGAAGTTCAAACGAAAAAACGGGCGGCTCAAATCTCAGAAGTCGTAAAACGTCCGGAACACTGTTCACGCGGGAAAAACCGTTGAAAAGCACTATTCATCCCGAGACAAAGTTAACCGAAAAATCGAATTAAGCATAAACCGAGATTCGGATTACTATTCATCGGATTACTATTCACCGGTTTACTATTCATCGTGTCACTATTCATCGTGTCACTATTCACCGGCGGGCCAGATTTGGGTCAGAATGCGCTGATGGATCATGGAAGACTCTCGGGCCGGAAATCGGGCCCAAAAAGCTTAGGTCGGCGGCTGGAAGGAAGGACAAAGTCCCACATCGGAAATCTGAAGTCTTAGCCTCCTAAGATTGTCAGTATATATATGTACGCTCATGTAAGGGTAAATCCATCCCAGATCCGAGTATTAGGAGTTTTAGCAATTTAAGACTATTCAGCTTTTGCTAATTTCCCTTGTACTTTCGGAAAATATCAATAAAATCTCCCTTTTCATCTTTTTGGCATTTTCGGTCCTTTAGTTCTTTTTAAATAGAATTTTCGAGCCCCCATTAAATATAAGTTTTGACAGTGTGAGTTTCGGCTCTCACAGTTTGGCGCCGTCTGTGGGGACGAGAAATATTCTTAACCCTAAGAACGAAAAGGATACCGAACGAAGACAATGACCAGAAGAACTGACGACATCACCAACCAACCAACCGGAGCAGCAACCGGAGTGGGACTTCCCGCCATTAGCACGTTGGCGGCCGGAACCGGAACAACCGCCGCCTGGACATCCACCGACGGAGCAGTCGAAAATCCCGGGACTTCCCCCAGGGCCCTCGCCAGATACGGAATGCCACTCGAAGATCCAGTCATCACGGAAACGGCCAACACCGCCCCGGAGAACGCAGCAATCACCGAACTGCGGAACATGGTAGCCGAAATCGCGGAGCGGCAGAACAGGCAAGAAAGAGCGGCTTCCCAAGAACCAGCACACGTCCCCCGGACGTTAGGAGTAAGACGCCTTGTCTTCACCCCGCGAGCAGACCCCACGGGCCGTCAGAATCCAGACGAACAAACCCCCGTCGGAACAAGGAAAGAGCTATCAGCACCACCCCCGCTGTACCGGAAGAGCACCACTGGGCGAACAGCCGAACGGCCAACTTCCACGGTGACCAACGGCGAGAACTCGAGAGACGTCACGAACAGAGCCGAAAACGAAACTGACGACGAGGCTGGAGATCTGAACGCGGACGAAGAAGAGCTCCGCTGGATCGAAGAGCAGGAAAAGGAGGAACGAGAGGCCAGAGCTAATCAATCCGCTAGCCGAAGGGACGAGCTGGATGAGCTCCGTGCCCGCCTAGAACTCACGACAAGTCAGATGAAGGAGGTAAGGTCGCAGGTCCATAAAGCAACAAGCGCGGCCCCGGAAATCGACCGCGTCCTAGAGGAAACGCAAAAGATCCCGTTCACTTCGAGGATCACTAGCGTCAGACTCTCTGACCCGGGAAAAATCCGAATTCCCTTCTACGACGGGACGACTGATCCGAAGGCCCACATGACAGCCTTCCGCATCGCTATGGGACGTGCTAGGTTCAAACCCGAAGAGAGGGACGCAGGATTCTGCCTCCTCTTCGTGGAGCATCTGAAAGGATCAGCCCTGTCGTGGTTCTCAAGGCTAGAGAGAGATTCAATTGATGGTTTCGAGCAGTTGTCGACGGCCTTCTTGAAACATTACTCGTTGTTCATAAGACAGTCGACATCCGACGCGGACCTTTACTCGCTGTCACAAGAACCCGAAGAAAGCCTCCGAAATTTCATCGAAAGGTTTAAGGTGATAGTCTAGAAAATTGACGGACTAAGCAACAGTGCCGCGATCAACGCCCTGAAGAAGTCCTTGCTGAAGACTTCGAACTTCCGAAAGGAGATTACCGTAAACCCACCAGTAACCATCCAAGATGCTCTCCACCGTGCTTCCAACTTCGTCATCTACGAGGAAGACATGAGGGTCCCAGCTGGAAAGCACCAATCCTCAAAATTGGTCGCCAAAGGCACGGTGCAACCTTCTAACTTTCCAAACGAGAGAAGAAGTAGGCGAACCAGCCGAGATGAAGAACCCAACCCGGGCGGAGCGCATAACTACCAGATAAACACGGAGAGACCGAATAATGAGCGCAACAAGGGACCATGGAATACGTGGACTAGACCAGGATTCGACGAAAACGCCTTCTGTACCTTCCACAAGACAAAAGGCCACTCGACTGAAAACTGCAGGACCATCGGAAGGAGGCTCGCGGTAAAGCTGTTAGCCGGGGAGCTCGGAAACGGAGTGACCCTTGAGAGTCTCGGAGCTATCGAAGAAGATGCTGGCGCCCCGGACGGACGACCTAACCAGGAACGTCCCGAAAGGCCCGACGAGGATACCCCCAAACGAGGAAGGAGACCAAACGGAGACGACTCCGCCGCCAACCGCAGGAGGATCCACATGATCATCGGAGGATCTCAGTATTGCCGAGACACAGTGGCCTCGATAAATGCGTTCCTAAGAAGAGGAGACAAGGAGTCAAACCCGCGGGAACAGATCACCGAAAATGATGACCGGATCGCCTTTCACGAAAAAGATGCTGAAGGCCTCGACCAACCTCACGACGATCCATTGGTGGTTGAGTTGGACATCAACGACCACGACGTCTCCCGAGTCTTGATCGACACCGGAAGTTCCGTGGACGTCATTTTTCGGGAGACACTTCAAAGGATGAAGGTGGATCCGTCAATGATAAAGCCCAATCCGAGGTCGCTGACCGGATTCTCTGGCGAAGTCACAATGACGGATGGAACAATCCAGCTCCCAGTTCGTGCCGGTGGAATCACGAAAATCGTTAACTTCGCGGTGGCAAACCACCCCGCGATTTATAATGTGATAATGGGAACTCCCTGGATCAATTCAATGCGAGCAATCCCGTCGACTTACCATCTCTGCCTGAAGTTCCCGACACCAAACGGAATCAAGACCGTTTGGGGAAATCAGAAGGAGGCTCGGATCTGTTTTCTGGCGGAACACAAGCTCCGGAATCCGACCATCCCGCAAAGAGATAACCCGAAGAGGAAGAACGAAGACAAAGTCTCCGAACTGGGAAAGAAAGTGAGCAGAACCGAAAAGTTCGACAAAACAGAGGTTCCGCCCACGGAGACTGAAGTCAACCAAGAAAAGACGAAAGCTACCGAAAAGACTGCAGAAAACGTCGAAGCCGCAACGGACAACTCCATTATCAAGACTTAACCGTCTTTTCGCCAAAAAAAAAAAAAAAAAAAAAAAAAAACGGAACTACGGGTGACTTGATCCCTTTTCACGAAGGGTACGTAGGCAGCTCGCTTAAAAAAAACGAGTTCAGTTGCCCCTCTCCTTAAAAAAAGGGGGGGAATGGGTCCGTATATACACACGCCCAAACTTTCGCAAAAATTTCAAGAAGATGGACATTGGGACTTAGCATCTCATAACACATCCAAAGCTTGAAAAAGTTTCCCGAAAACACCGTTCTGACAAACATCGAGACTTAGCATCTTGAAACTTGATCTAGAAACCGAATGGATCCAGAAAACCCCGAGGAAAATGAACATTGAGACTTAGTATCTCATAAAACATCTTCAACTTAAAATCAGATGAACATCGAGGCTTAGCATCTCATCCAAAGACCATCAACCAATCAAGATACTTCTCCCGAACACTTAAGTCCTCTCCAACAAATCCGTCTGTTGCTGGCCACAACAAGACTATCTTTTTAAACCATGGTTCTTTCAACATCCCGCAGAGGATAAAACTAGCGCGCTATAAAAATTTCCGGATTAACATCCGAAGGGCGTAACCTATATCCCGCGATCCTGCAGGAAGCGCTCGAGACGATGTTCTGATTAGTTTACTTTCACCAACACTTCGCATAGTACAGGACACTGTGAGAGCCGAAACTCACACTGTCAAAACTTATATTTAATGGGGGCTCGAAAATTCTATTTATAAAGAACTAAAGGACCGAAAATGCAAAAAGATGAAAAGGGAGATTTTATTGATATTTTCCGAAAGTACAAGGGAAATTAGCAAAAGCTGAATAGTCTTAAATTGCTAAAACTCCTAATACTCGGATCTGGGATGGATTTAACCTTTACATGAGCGTACATATATATACTGGCAATCCTAGGAGGCTAAGACTTCAGATTTCCGATGTGGGACCTTGTCCTTCGCTCCCAGCCGCCGACTTAAGCTTTTTGGGCCCGATTTCCGGCCTGAGAGTCTTCCGTGATCCGTCCGCGCGTTCTGACCCAAATCCGGCCCGCCGATGAATAGTCATCCGTGAATAGTAACCCGATGAATAGTAATCTGAATCTCGGTTTAAGCTCAATTCGATCTTTCGGTTAACCTTGTCTCGGGATGAATAGTGTTTTTAACGGTTTTTCCCGCGTGAATAGTGTTCCGAGCGTTTTATGACTTCCGAGATTTGAACCGCCCGTTTTTTATTTGAACTTCCAGCCGCCGGTTTCAGTCTTGATGGCCAGCCGCCGGTTCCTTTGGCTTGTATGCTCGGCGACTGGTCCACGGCTAGTTGGACGTTCGTCACGGTCTTTCGGGGAACGTTTATGGACGTCTTTGGAGTCAGAACATGCAAACGGATGATCTCCGGGTCGGTCCGGGCATAGAGTTACGTTCGACGGTCGGTCGACTGGACGATGTTCGGAGAACGAATCTGGATGTGATGAAGACCCGGCGGCTGGCCTTATCCCAGCCGCCGGCCACGGACGATGGGAGATCCGGCGGCTGGCACTTGCCCCAGCCGCCGGCCACGGACGATGGGAGATCCGGCGGCCGGCCTCATCCCGGCCGCCGGCCACGGACGAGGGGAGATCCGGCGGCTGGCACTTGCCCCAGCCGCCGGCCACGGACGATGGGAGATCCGGCGGCTGGCACTTGCCCCAGCCGCCGGCCACGGACGAGGGGAGATCCGGCGGCTGGCCTCATCCCAGCCGCCGGCCACGGACGAAGGGAGATCCGGCGGCTGGCACTTGTCCCAGCCGCCGGCCACGGACGAAGGGAGATCCGGCGGCTGGCACTTGTCCCAGCCGCCGGCCGTTGGTGAAAGAGGACCCGGCGGCTGGCCATGTCCCAGCCGCCGGTTGGCTTCCTGGACGGATCGTGGGCAGTTTGCCTTAGCTCGTCCGTTCCATGTTCGGGATAGGTTTCATTTGGTCTTGTCCTTGTCTTTTCGTTCCGTCAATCTTCGAGGAGGGGATTTCGACCCCAACAGTTAGACCCCCAGCTCTTTGCTTCCGTGGTTTGGAGCAAGGAGCTCCGAGCTGAGAGTTTTATCGGGATTGACTGAAACGGGAAGGCTATGAGTTTTTCCGTTCATCCGCTTCGTCCGCTTCGCTTTAGTGTCTTGTCAGAGTATAGTTCTCCATGGGATTTCGTGCCATGCTTGCTATATCAAAGGAGTGGCTTCATTTCATTTTTTCACACTTCTCTTCTCTTCTCAAAAATTTTCTAAGTCTCTCCTTCGATAATTTTTTTTCTTTAGCAATGGATGGTGAATGAGGTTCTTCTTTCGAACTTAACCTTGATGCCATAATGAATAATCAGTTTGACTTCGATTTTATGTCCGCGGAGGATGATGCAGTACTTGTAGAAGATCTGCTGGCGGCTGGAGAAGATGCCATTCCGCAAGCAGCGTACGGTCCCGAAGGTGTCCCGCAGTGGGAGGCCGGTCCTAGCAATGCTCCAGGAACGCTTGGTTTTGCTAATGTTCCTCAATGGGAGTCCGGAACGGCGGCTGGGAGTGATGGTCTACCCAAGACGGCGGCTGGGAATGAAGGCATTCCCGAGATGGCGGCTGGGAATGAGACCAGACCCGAGCCGGCGGCCGGGAGGTCGACGAGTAGGGCGTCTGGTTTGGAGAGGGCGTTTGGCCCTAAGAATGCTCCCAAGAGGGCGGCTGGCATAGTAGCCATTTCAAGATGGGCGCTCAGCTCCGGAGGTGTCTTAGAGAGGGCGTCCGGCTCTTCTCGAGTTGAAGCTGACGGCGTCTCGCCGAGGACGAGCATAGCACGTGGCGTCTGGACTCCCCCCCAACAGGTTGAGGACAATGGCGGGTGGCGTGCATGGCCATCCCGATCCTTGGTCCCTTCCGAACGTCGTCGTGTTTGGCCAGAGAGCGGTGACGACTCGGCCACATCCCGGGAAGAAGTTAGATCGGATCACCGGGAGGTGCCTATCTTCGTGCATCCGGACGTGAAGTCCGAGTGTCGTTCTCCCGGAGAGGCTAAAGCCTATTGGGGTGAAGACATTTTTGCTTGGCGGTTTAAGAAGCCTGGACCGTCTACGAGTTATAGATCGATAGCCGAGACATTCAGGCATGGTCCTACTTTGAGCGATCGGGATTCGCTAGCCGAGCTTAGATACGATTTCCGGATTCCGGACAAGATTAAGTTCCGTCTCCCGAAGGATGGGGATAGGATGAACAAGGTGCCAGATGGCTATTTTGCCATGTACGAGTCGATGTTCTACGAAGCCTTCCTCTAGTTCCCGATCCCGGGAGCCATTTTTGATTTTCTCGATTTATATGGGGTTGCGATCTCTCAACTTACCCCTGGCGCCATGAGGATTTTGATGGGACTTGTGGTCCGTTGTGCCGAATGTGGGATCAAGTTGGAGGGTGATCTGATTCGGAATTTCTTTTCGATGAGGAAGGTTTCCAATTCGGATTTCTTCTGCTCGATCAACGTTCGGAGGAACGTGAAGCGTTTCTACTCCGGGCTTCGACAGCATTGCAAAGCTTCGCGGCTCGAGTTTTTCTATGTGAAATGCAGCCCGCTCACGGTCGGTTCTGACTTCGGCGGCTCGGTTAGGACCGAGTGGAGTTTGCCACGTAAGCGTTTTGTCTTTTTGTGAATTTTTTTCCTATAAGTAGTCCTTGCTCATTTGTTTCATTCTTCATAACTTCATTTCTCACAGCTTTTCTTCTTTTCTCTTTCTAGGTCGTGATCCCTTTGTTCCCAGGATTTCCGGGTTTGAGGATATCGTTACAGAAGTTGATAAGAAGAAAATCGATTGGGAGTGTCCCGACCTTTGGCGCCGCTTTCTTGACGCAAGAGATATTTTAGAAGGACGTGCCCCTCTCAAAGGTCCCGACTTCATCGACCCGCTGGCGACGTACCCCGGAATGGAGGGTGTGTGGAACTATCGCAAGCAGAAGTACGGCGAGGCTGGACCGTCCGGAGAGGCAGTCGAGTTTGACCCGGCGTCCGGATTTGTTCTTTCGCCCGGACCTGATTTCCATGGCGCGCCCGAGGAACAGATTGCTGCTCCTCAGAGTTCAGCTTGTGCCGTTGCTGTGGATAAAGGGAAGGGAGCTTCCAACAGCCCTGGCCGTCTGAGGAAAGGGAAAGTGGCTCGGACGGCCGAGGCATCCGATCATGGTCTTCTCTTCGATGCCCGCAAGGCGGCGGGAGGCGATCCAGCTGAGTCCGTTAAGGTTGTGGACTACTTTGGAGCGCTGGCTCCGGCCCCAGCTGCGCCGTTCGATCGTTCAGCGGCTTACGGAGATCTGTCCTCCAGCCTTATGACGGTAACTCCTTTTTCCTTTAGATTTGTTTGGACGCAGTTTGGTCTTTGCTGATATTTGTTTTTCTTTGATTCAGATCGCCACCCGAGCTCATGCAACCCAGGTTGCCTTGGAAGCTTCGGATAGAGAGTCCCGGAAGAAGGACAAGAAGATCAAGGCTTTGGAAGTGAAGCTCCGGAACGTGGAGAGGCGATCTCAGAAGGAGATTAAGAAAGTGCTCGCGGAGGCCGAGCGGAAATTGGAGCTGGCTCTTAAGAAGTGCCGCTGGGATCTAGTGGAGAAGTACCGTATTCGCATCGAGGGAGCCAAGGCTGCTCTCGTCCCAATGCGTCAGGCGAAATATGGCGAGACTGCCTTGACTGAGGTTAGCTCCAACCTTGACCTAGTCCGGGACATCAAGTCCGGGAAGTCAAAGGCTGAGGAGGAAGAGGGAGAGCTGAAGGCGGAATTGGAGCGGCTCAAAGGGGGAGGTTGGGCCGGCTCCTATGATCGGGCCGCTGCCGTTCTCGAGAGCCACTTGGTATACTCCCCCGTTTCTCCGTATCAGTATCCGGATGCTGAGGCTTTGGACTACGGAGCTCCTACCCCTCTCGTCGAGTATGACTAGGCCTTGGCCTTTTATCTTGTATTTTCTGCTTCAGTTATGTTCGGGTCTTTTGATCCTTTTCATTGTATTTGCTTCGTTTTCTGAACTTGGTCACTCATATCTCCTTTCATGGAGATTTATTATCTATTTGCTTTGCTTTTATAGTCTTGATAAAGGAGAAGATGGGCGGTCGGTATGTCTCTCTTCCTAGAGGGCGACTGGCCCATGTTGTAGAATGATGGGCGGCTGGCCTGTCTCTCTACGGAGGACGGGCGGCTGGCCCGTTTTGCGGAGTAAGGGGCGGCTGGCCCGTTGCTCGGGCGGCTGGCCCGTTTCGGAGTTGATTTGTAGCTTTGCGGAACGAAGGGCGGCCGGCCCATCTCTCTACGGAGGATGGGCGGCTGGCCCGTTTTGTAGATTGAAGGGCGGCTGGCCCGTCTCTCTACGGAGGACGGGCGGCTGGCCCGTTTTGGAGCTGATTGATATTGCGTTGGAGTGTTGTTCCGGACACTCGAACTTTTAGACCAGTTTGTATTTTGCGAATATTCCTGGGTTTAATGCAGTCTTTTGTTGTCGTAGAGGACCGAGTTTGTTCGAATCCCTCTTTCGACCGAACGCTTTTAAGATCTCGCATCAGAGCCGGTTTGATACTGCGTTCTCGAGATGTCTTTGACCAGTGTTCCCGTGTCAGGCGCTTTACTGGGTTTAAAGAGTTTACTTTGTGTCCTGTACTATGCAAAGTGTTGGTGAAAGTAAACTAATCAGAACATCGTCTCGAGCGCTTCCTGCAGGATCGCGGGATACAGGTTACGCCCTTCGGATGTTAATCCGGAAATTTGTATAGCGCGCTAGTTTTATCCTCTGCGGGATGTTAAAAGAACCATGGTTAAAAAGATAGTCTTGTTGTGGCCAGCAACAGACGGATTTGTTGGTGATGATTTAAGTATTCGGGAGAAGTATCTTGATTGGTGGTCTTGGATGAGTTACGAGATGCTAAGCCTCGATGTTCATCCGATTTGTAAGTTGAAGATGTTTTATGAGATACTGAGTCTCAATGTTCATTTTCCTCGGGTTTTTCTGGATCCATTTGGTTTCTGGATCAAGTTTCGAGATGCTAAGTCTCGATGTTTGTCAGAATGGTGTTTTCGGGAAACTTTTTCAAGCTTTGGATGTGTTATAAGATGCTAAGTCCCAATGTCCATCTCCTTGAAATTTTTGCGAAAATTTGGGAGTATGTATATACGGACCCACTCCCCCCCTTTTTTAAAGAGAGGGGCAACTGAACTCGTTTTTTAAGCGAGCTGCCCACGTACCCTTCGTGAAAAGGGATCAAGTCACCCGTAGTTCCGTTCTTTTTTTTTTTCTCTTTTTTTTTTTTTTTTTTTTTTTTTGGTAGGAAGATGGTTAGGTCTTGTTGGGGTCGAAATCCCCTCCTCGAAGATTGACGGAACGAAAAGACAAGGACAAGACCAAATGAAACCTATCCCGAACATGGAACGGACGAGCTAAGGCAAACTGCCCACGATCCGTCCAGGAAGCCAACCGGCGGCTGGGACATGGCCAGCCGCCGGGTCCTCTTTCACCAACGGCCGGCGGCTGGGACAAGTGCCAGCCGCCGGATCTCCCTTCGTCCGTGGCCGGCGGCTGGGATGAGGCCAGCCGCCGGATCTCCCTTCGTCCGTGGCCGGCGGCTGGGATGAGGCCAGCCGCCGGATCTCCCCTCGTCCGTGGCCGGCGGCTGGGATGAGGCCAGCCGCCGGATCTCCCTTCGTCCGTGGCCGGCGGCTGGGATGAGGCCAGCCGCCGGATCTCCCCTCGTCCGTGGCCGGCGGCTGGGATGAGGCCAGCCGCCGGATCTCCCCTCGTCCGTGGCCGGCGGCTGGCACTTGTCCCAGCCGCCGGGTCTTCATCACATGTCCACGATCATTTCTCAAGTCGAGACTCCTCATCCGAACATCGTCCAGTCGACCGACCGTCAAACGTAACTCAATGCCCGGACCGACCCGGAGATCATCCGTTTGCATGTTCTGACTCCAAAGACGTCCATAAACGTTCCCCGAAAGACCGTGACGAACGTCCAGCCAGCCGTGGACCAGTCGCCGAGCATACAAGCCAAAGCAACCGGCGGCTGGCCATCAATACTGAAACCGGCGGCTGGAAGTTCAAATAAAAAACGGGCGGTTCAAATCTCGGAAGTCATAAAACGCTCGGAACACTATTCATCCCGAGACAAGGTTAACCGAAAGATCGAATTGAGCTTAAACCGAGATTCGGATTACTATTCACGGATCACTATTCATCGGCGGGCCGGATTTGGGTCAGAACGCGCGGACGGATCACGGAAGACTCTCGGGCCGGAAATCGGGCCCAAAAAGCTTAAGTCGGCGGCTGGGAGCGAAGGACAAGGTCCCACATCGGAAATCTGAAGTCTTAGCCTCCTAGGATTGCCAGTATATATATGTACGCTCATGTAAAGGTTAAATCCATCCCAGATCCGAGTATTAGGAGTTTTAGCAATTTAAGACTATTCAGCTTTTGCTAATTTCCCTTGTACTTTCGGAAAATATCAATAAAATCTCCCTTTTCATCTTTTTGCATTTTCGGTCCTTTAGTTCTTTATAAATAGAATTTTCGAGCCCCCATTAAATATAAGTTTTGACAGTGTGAGTTTCGGCTCTCACAGTTTGGCGCCGTCTGTGGGGACGAGAAATATTCTTAACCCTAAGAACGAAAAGGATACCGAACGAAGACAATGACCAGAAGAACTGACGACATCACCAACCAACCGACCGGAGCAGCAGCCGGAATGGGACTTCCCGCCATTAGCACATCGGCGGCTGGAACTGGAACAACTGCCGCCGGGACATCCACCGACGGAGCAGTCGGAAATCCCGGGACTTCCCCCAGGGCCCTCGCCAGATACGGAATGCCACTCCAAGATCCGATCATCACGGAAACAGCCAACACCGCCCCGGAGAATGAAGCGATCACCGAACTGCGAAACATGGTAGCTGAAATCGCGGAGCGGCAAAACAGGCAGGAGAGAGCGGCCGCACGAGAAAGAGCGGCTTCCCAGGAACCAGCGCACGCCCCCCGAACCATAAGAGTGAGACGCCTCGTCTTCACCCCACGAGTTGATCCCTCGGGCCGTGATAATCCAGACGAACAAACCCCCGTCAGAACAAGGAAAGAGCTATCAGCACCACCCCCGCTGTACCGGAAGAGCACCACTGGGCGAACAGCCGAACGGCCAACTTCCACGGTGACCAACGGCGAGAACTCGAGAGACATCACGAACAGAGCCGAAAACGAAACTGACGACGAGGCTGGAGATCTGAACGCGGACGAAGAAGAGCTCCGCTGGATCGAAGAACAGGAGAAGGAGGAACGAGAGGCCAGAGCTAATCAATCCGCTAGCCGAAGGGACGAGCTGGATGAGCTCCGTGCCCGCCTAGAACTCACGACAAGTCAGATGAAGGAGGTAAGGTCGCAAGTCCATAAAGCGATAAGTGCGGCCCCGGAGATTGACCGCGTCCTAGAGGAAACGCAGAAGATCCCGTTCACTTCGAGGATCACCAGCGTCAGACTCTCTGACCCGGGCAAAATCCGAATTCCCTTCTACGACGGGACAACTGATCCGAAGGCCCACATGACAGCTTTCCGCATCGCTATGGGACGTGCTAGGTTCAAACCCGAAGAGAGGGACGCGGGATTCTGCCTCCTCTTCGTGGAGCATCTATCGTGGTTCTCGAGGCTAGAGAGAGATTCAATTGACGGTTTCGAGCAGTTGTCAACAGCCTTCTTGAAACACTACTCGCTGTTCATAAGACAGTCAACATCCGACGCGGATCTTTACTCGACGGACTAAGCAACAGTGCCGCGATCAACGCCCTGAAGAAGTCCTTGCTGAAGACTTCGAACTTCCGAAAGGAGATTACCGTGAACCCACCAGTCACCATTCAAGATGCTCTCCACCGCGCTTCCAACTTCGTCATCTACGAGGAAGACATGAGGGTCCCAGCCGGAAAGCACCAATCCTCAAAATTGGTCGCCAAAGGCACGGTGCAACCTTCTAGCTTTCCAAACGAGAGAAGAAGTAGGCGAACCAGCCGAGATGAAGAACCCAACCCGGGCGGAGCGCATAACTACCAGATAAACACGGAGAGACCGCATAATGAGCGCAACAAGGGACCGTGGAATACATGGACTCGACCAGGATTCGATGAAAACGCCTTCTGTACCTTCCACAAGACAAAAGGCCACTCACCGAAAACTGCAGGACGTCGGAAGGAGGCTCGCGGCAAAGCTGTTAGCCGGGGAGCTCGGAAACGGAGTGACCCTCGAGAGTCTCGGAGCTATCGAAGAAGATGCTGGCGCCCCGGACGGACAACCTAACCAGGAAAGTCCCGAAAGGCCCGACGAGGACACACCCAAACGAGGAAGGAGACCAAATGGAGACGACTCCGCTGCCAACCGCAGGAGATCCACATGATCATCGGAGGATCGCAATACTGCCGAGACACAGTGGCCTCCATAAAAGCGTTTCTGAGAAGAGGAGACAAGGAGTCAAAACCACGGGAACCGATCACTGAAAACGACGATCGGATCGCTTTTCACGAAAAAGACGCTGAAGGCCTTGACCAACCTCACGATGATCCATTGGTGGTAGAGTTGGATATCAACGACCATGACGTCTCACGAGTCTTGATCGACACCGGAAGTTCGGTGGACGTCATTTTTCGAGAGACACTTCAAAGAATGAAAGTGGATCCGTCAAAGATAACGCCCAGTCCGAGATCGCTGACCGGATTCTCTGGCGAAGTCACAATGACGGATGGAACAATCCAGCTCCCGGTTCGTGCCGGGGAATCACGAAAATCGTTAACTTCGCTGTGGCAAACCACCCCGCAATTTATAACGTGATAATGGGGACTCCCTGGATCAATTCAATGCGAGCTATCCCATCGACTTACCATCTTTGCCTGAAGTTCCCGACACCAAACGGAATCAAGACCATTTGGGGAAATCAGAAGGAGGCTCGGATCTGTTTTCTGGCAGAGCACAAGCTCCGGAATCCGACTATCCCGCAGAGAGGGAACCCGAAGAGGAAGAATGAAGACAAAGTCCCCGAATTGGGAAAGAAAGTAAGCAGGACCGAACAGTTCGAGAAAACGGAGGTTCCGCCCACCGAAACAAACGAAGAAGAGACGAAAACTGCCTCAGAAACCGTCGAAGCTACAAATAACTGTTCCACGGCCGAGACCTAACCATCTTCCTACCAAAAAAAAAAAGAGAAAAAAAAAGAACGGAACTACGGGTGACTTGATCCCTTTTCACGAAGGGTACGTAGGCAGCTCGCTTAAAAAACGAGTTCAGTTGCCCCTCTCTTTAAAAAAGGGGGGGAGTGGGTCCGTATATACATACTCCCAAATTTTCGCAAAAATTTCAAGGAGATGGACATTGGGACTTAGCATCTCATAACACATCCAAAGCTTGAAAAAGTTTCCCGAAAACACCATTCTGACAAACATCGAGACTTAGCATCTCGAAACTTGATCCAGAAACCAAATGGATCCAGAAAAACCCGAGGAAAATAAACATTGAGACTCAGTATCTCATAAAACATCTTCAACTTACAAATCAGATGAACATCGAGGCTTAGCATCTCGTAACTCATCCAAGACCACCAATCAAGATACTTCTCCCGAATAAGTCATCACCAACAAATCCGTCTGTTGCTGGCCACAACAAGACTATCTTTTTAAAACCATGGTTCTTTCAACATCCCGCAGAGGATAAAACTAGCGCGCTATACAAATTTCCGGATTAACATCCGAAGGGCGTAACCTGTATCCCGCGATCCTGCAGGAAGCGCTCGAGACGATGTTCTGATTAGTTTACTTTCACCAACACATTGCATAGTACAGGACACAAAGTAAACTCTTTAAACCCAGTAAAGCGCCTGACACGGGAACACTGGTCAAAGACATCTCGAGAACGCAGTATCAAACCGGCTCTGATGCGAGATCTTAAAAGCGTTCAGTCGAAAGAGGGATTCGAACAAGCTCGGTCCCCTACGACAACAAAAGACTGCATTAAACCCAGGAACATTCGCAAAATACAAACTGGTCTAAAAGTTCGAGTGTCCGGAACAACACTCCAACGCAATATCAAAACGGGCCAGCCGCCCGTCCTCCGTAAGAGACGGGCCAGCCGCCCTTTACTCCACAAAACGGGCCAGCCGCCCGTCCTCCGTAGAGAGACGGGCCAGCCGCCCTTTACTCCACAAAACGGGCCAGCCGCCCGTCCTCCGTAGAGAGACGGGCCAGCCGCCCTTTACTCCATAAAACGGGCCAGCCGCCCGTCCTCCGTAGAGAGACGGGCCAGCCGCCCTTCAATCTACAAAACGGCCAGCCGCCCATCCTCCTAGAGAGATGGCCGCCGCCCTTCGTTCCGCAAAGCTACAAATCAACTCCGAAACGGGCCAGCCGCCCGAGCAACGGGCCAGCCGCCCCTTACTCCGCAAAACGGGCCAGCCGCCCGTCCTCCGTAGAGAGACAGGCCAGCCGCCCATCATTCTACAACATGGGCCAGTCACCCTCTAGGAAGAGAGACATACCGGCCGCCCATCTTCTCCTTTATCAAGGCTATAAAAGCAAAGCAAGCAAGCAAAGAAGTCCATAACATCTAAGGCAAAAGCTGATAGATAAAAATCTCCATGAAAGGAGATATGAGTTCGGTTAACAAAGCAAATACAATAAAAAGGGTCAAAAGACCCGAATACAACTAAGGCAGAAAAAGAAAACACAAGGCCAAAGCCTAGTCATATTCGACGAGAGGGGTAGGAGCTCCATAGTCCAAAGCCTCGGCGTCCGAGACTGGTACGGAGAAACGGGAGAGTATACCAAGTGGCTCTCGAGAACGGCAGCAGCCCGATCATAGGAACCGGTCCAACCTCCTCCTTTGAGCCGCTCCAATTCCGCCTCCAGCTCTCCCTCTTCCCCCTCAACCTTCGACTTCCCGGACTTAATGTCCCGGACTAGGTCGAGGTTAGAGCTGACCTCAGACAAGGCAGTCTCGCCATATTTCGCCTGACTCATTGGCACGAGAGCAGCCTTGGCTCCCTCGATGCGAAGACGGTACTTCTCCACCAAGTCCCAGCGACATTTCTTAAGAGCCAGCTCCATTTCCGCTCAGCTTCCGCGAGCACTTTCTTAATCTCCTTCTGAGATCGCCTCTCCACGTTCCGAAGCTTCACTTCCAAGGCCTTGATCTTCTTGTCCTTCTTCCGGGACTCTCTCTCCGAAGCTTCCAAGGCAACCTGGGTTGCATGAGCTCGGGTGGCGATCTGAATCAAAGAAAAGCAAATATCAGCAAAGACCAAACTGCGTCCAAACGAATCTAAAGGAAAAAAGAATTACCGTCATAAGACTGGAGGACAGATCTCCGTAAGCCGCTGAACGATCGAACGGCGCAGCTGGGGCCGGAGCCAGCGCTCCAAAGTAGTCCACAACCTTAACGGACTCAGCTGGATCACCTCCCGCCGCCTTGCGGGCATCGAAGAGAAGACCTTGATCGGATGCCTCGGCCGTCCGAGCCACTTTCCCCTTCCTCAGACGGCCAGGGCTGTTGGAAGCTCCCTTCCCCTTATCCACAGCGACGGCACAAGCTGAACTCTGAGGAGCAGCAATCTGTTCCTCGGGCGCGCCATGGAAATCAGGTCCGGGCGGAAGAACAAAGCCAGACGCCGGGTCAAACTCGACTGCCTCTCCGGACGGTCCAGCCTCGCCGTACTTCTGCTTGCGATAGTTCCAAACACCCTCCATCTCGGGGTACGTCGCCAGCGGGTCGATGAAGTCGGGACCTTTGAGAGGGGCACGTCCTTCTAAAATATCTCTTGCGTCAAGAAAGCGGCGCCAAAGGTCAGGACACTCCCAATCGATTTTCTTCTTATCAACTTCTGTAACGATATCCTCAAACCCGGAAATCCTGGGAACAAAGGGATCACGACCTAGAGAGAAAAAGAGAAAAGCTGTGAGAAATGAAGTTATGAAGAATGAAACAAATGAGCAAGGACTACTTATAGAAAAATTTCACAAAAAGACGAAACGCTTACGTGGCAAACTCCACTCGGTCCTAACCGAGCCGCCGAAGTCAGAACCGACCGTGAGCGGGCTGCGCTTCACGTAGAAAAACTCGAGCCGCGAAGCTTTGCAATGCTGTCGAAGCCCGGAGTAGAAACGCTTCACGTTCCTCCGAACGTTGATTGAGCAGAAGAAATCCGAATTGGAAACCTTCCTCATCGAAAAGAAATTCCGAATCAGATCACCCTCCAACTTGATCCCACATTTGGCGCAACGGACCACAAGTCCCATCAAAATCCTCGTAGCGCCAGGGGTAAGTTGGGAGATCGCAACCCCATATAGATCGAGAAAATCAAAAATGGCTCCCGGGATCGGGAACCAGAGGAAGGCCTCGTAGAACATCGACTCATACATGGCAAAATAGCCATCTGGCGCCTTGTTCATCCTATCCCCATCTTTCGGGAGACGGAACTTAATCTTATCCGGAATCCGGAAATCGTATCTAAGCTCGGCTAGCGAATCCCGATCGCTCAAAGTAGGACCGTGCTTGAATGTCTCGGCTATCGATCTATAACTCGTAGACGGTCCAGGCTTCTTAAACCGCCAAGCGAAAATGTCTTCACCCCAATAGGCTTTAGCCTCTCCGGGAGAACGACACTCGGACTTCACGTCCGGATGCACGAAGATAGGCACCTCCCGGTGATCCGATCTAACTTCTTCCCGGGATGTGGCCGAGTCATCACCGCTCTCTGGCCAAACACGACGACGTTCGGAAGGGACCAAGGATCGGGATGGCCATGCACGCCACCCGCCGTTGTCCTCAACCTGTTGGGGGGGAGTCCAGACGCCATGTGCTATGCTCGTCCTCGGCGAGACGCCGTCAGCTTCAACTCGAGAAGAGCCGGACGCCCTCTCTAAGACACCTCCGGAGCTGAGCGCCCATCTTGAAATGGCTACTACGCCAGCCGCCCTCTTGGGAGCATTCTTAGAGCCAAACGCCCTCTCCGAACCAGACGCCCTACTCGTCGACCTCCCGGCCGCCGGCTCGGGTCTGGTCTCATTCCCAGCCGCCATCTCGGGAATGCCTTCATTCCCAGCCGCCGTCTCGGGTAGACCATCATTCCCAGCCGCCGTTCCGGACTCCCATTGAGAGCATTAGCAAAACCAAGCGTTCCTTGAGCATTGCTAGGACCGGCCTCCCACTGCGGGACACCTTCGGGACCGTACGCTGCTTGCGGAATGGCATCTTCTCCAGCCGCCAGCAGATCTTCTACAAGTACTGCATCATCCTCCGCGGACATAAAATCGAAGTCAAACTGATTATTCATTATGGCATCAAGGTTAAGTTCGAAAGAAGAATCTCCTTCACCAGCCATTGCTAAAGAAAAAAAAAAATTATCGAAGGAGAGACTTAGAAAATTTTTGAGAAGAGAAGAGAAGTGTGAAAAAATGAAATGAAGCCACTCCTTTGATATAGCAAGCATGGCATGAAATCCCATGGAGAACTATACTCTGACAAGACACTAAAGCGAAGCGGACGAAGTGGATGAACGGAAAAACTCATAGCCTTCCCGTTTCAGTCAATCCCGATAAAACTCTCAGCTCGGAGCTCCTTGCTCCAAACCACGGAAGCAAAGAGCTGGGGGGCTAACTGTTGGGGTCGAAATCCCCTCCTCGAAGATTGACGGAACGAAAAGACAAGGACAAGACCAAATGAAACCTATCCCGAACATGGAACGGACGAGCTAAGGCAAACTGCCCACGATCCGTCCAGGAAGCCAACCTGTCCCAGCCGCCGGATCTCCCTTCGTCCGTGGCCGGCGGCTGGGATGAGGCCAGCCGCCGGATCTCCCTTTGTCCGTGGCCGGCGGCTGGGATGAGGCCAGCCGCCGGATCTCCCCTCGTCCGTGGCCGGCGGCTGGGATGAGGCCAACCGCCGGATCTCCCTTCGTCCGTGGCCGGCGGCTGGGATGAGGCCAGCCGCCGGATCTCCCCTCGTCCGTGGCCGGCGGCTGGGATGAGGCCAGCCGCCGGATCTCCCCTCGTCCGTGGCCGGCGGCTGGCACTTGTCCCAGCCGCCGGGTCTTCATCACATGTCCACGATCATTTCTCAAGTCGAGACTCCTCATCCGAACATCGTCCAGTCGACCGACCGTCAAACGTAACTCAATGCCCGGACCGACCCGGAGATCATCCGTTTGCATGTTCTGACTCCAAAGACGTCCATAAACGTTCCCCGAAAGACCGTGACGAACGTCCAGCCAGTCGTGGACCAGTCGCCGAGCATACAAGCCAAAGGAACCGGCGGCTGGCAATCAATACTGAAACCGGCGGCTGGAAGTTCAAATAAAAAACGGGCGGTTCAAATCTCGGAAGTCATAAAACGCTCGGAACACTATTCACGCGGGAAAAACCGTTAAAAAACACTATTCATCCCGAGACAAGGTTAACCGAAAGATCGAATTGAGCTTAAACCGAGATTCGGATTACTATTCATCGGGTTACTATTCACGGATCACTATTCATCGGCGGGCCGGATTTGGGTCAGAACGCGCGGACGGATCACGGAAGACTCTCGGGCCGGAAATCGGGCCCAAAAAGCTTAAGTCGGCGGCTGGGAGCGAAGGACAAGGTCCCACATCGGAAATCTGAAGTCTTAGCCTCCTAGGATTGCCAGTATATATATGTACGCTCATGTAAAGGTTAAATCCATCCCAGATCCGAGTATTAGGAGTTTTAGCAATTTAAGACTATTCAGCTTTTGCTAATTTCCCTTGTACTTTCGGAAAATATCAATAAAATCTCCCTTTTCATCTTTTTGCATTTTCGGTCCTTTAGTTCTTTATAAATAGAATTTTCGAGCCCCCATTAAATATAAGTTTTGACAGTGTGAGTTTCAGCTCTCACAGGTCTCGGCCGTGGAACCGTTATTTGTAGCTTCGACGGTTTCTGAGGCAGTTTTCGTCTCTTCTTCGTTTGTTTCAGTGGGCGGAACCTCCGTTTTCTCGAACTGTTCGGTCCTGCTTACTTTCTTTCCCAATTCGGGGACTTTGTCTTCATTCTTCCTCTTCGGGTTCCCTCTCTGCGGGATGGTCGGATTCCGGAGCTTGTGCTCTGCCAGAAAACAGAACCGAGCCTCCTTCTGATTTCCCCAAATGGTCTTGATTCCGTTTGGTGTCGGGAACTTCAGGCAAAGATGGTAAGTCGATGGGATAGCTCGCATTGAATTGATCCAGGGAGTCCCCATTATCACGTTATAAATTGCGGGGTGGTTTGTCACCGCGAAGTTAACGATTTTCGTGATTCCACCGGCACGAACCGGGAGCTGGATTGTTCCATCCGTCATTGTGACTTCGCCAGAGAATCCGGTCAGCGATCTCGGACTGGGCGTTATCTTTGACGGATCCACTTTCATTCTTTGAAGTGTCTCTCAAAAAATGACGTCCACCGAACTTCCGGTGTCGATCAAGACTCGTGAGACGTCATGGTCGTTGATATCCAACTCTACCACCAATGGATCATCGTGAGGTTGGTCAAGGCCTTCAGCGTCTTTTTCGTGAAAAGCGATCCGATCGTCGTTTTCAGTCATCGGTTCCCGTGGTTTTGACTCCTTGTCTCCTCTTCTCAGAAACGCTTTTATGGAGGCCACTGTGTCTCGGCAGTATTGCGATCCTCCGATGATCATGTGGATTCTCCTGCGGTTGGCAGCGGAGTCGTCTCCATTTGGTCTCCTTCCTCGTTTGGGTGTGTCCTCGTCGGGCCTTTCGGGATGTTCCTGGTTAGGTCGTCCGTCCGGGGCGCCAGCATCTTCTTCGATAGCTCCGAGACTCTCGAGGGTCACTCCGTTTCCGAGCTCCCCGGCTAACAGCTTTGCCGCGAGCCTCCTTCCGACGGTCCTGCAGTTTTCGGTTGAGTGGCCTTTTGTCTTGTGGAAGGTACAGAAGGCGTTTTCATCGAATCCTGGTCGAGTCCATGTATTCCACGGTCCCTTGTTGCGCTCATTATGCGGTCTCTCCGTGTATATCTGGTAGTTATGCGCTCCGCCCGGGTTGGGTTCTTCATCTCGGCTGGTTCGCCTACTTCTTCTCTCGTTTGGAAAGCTAGAAGGTTGCACCGTGCCTTTGGCGACCAATTTTGAGGATTGGTGCTTTCCGGCTGGGACCCTCATGTCTTCCTCGTAGATGACGAAGTTGGAAGCGCGGTGGAGAGCATCTTGAATGGTGACTGGTGGGTTCACGGTAATCTCCTTTCGGAAGTTCGAAGTCTTCAGCAAGGACTTCTTAAGGGCGTTGATCGCGGCACTGTTGCTTAGTCCGTCGAGTAAAGATCCGCGTCGGATGTTGACTGTCTTATGAACAGCGAGTAGTGTTTCAAGAAGGCTGTTGACAACTGCTCAAAACCGTCAATTGAATCTCTCTCTAGCCATGGACGATGGGAGATCCGGCGGCTGGCACTTGCCCCAGCCGCCGGCCACGGACGATGGGAGATCCGGCGGCCGGCCACGGACGAGGGGAGATCCGGCGGCTGGCACTTGCCCCAGCCGCCGGCCACGGACGATGGGAGATCCGGCGGCTGGCACTTGCCCCAGCCGCCGGCCACGGACGAGGGGAGATCCGGCGGCTGGCTTCATCCCAGCCGCAGGCCACGGACGAAGGGAGATCCGGCGGCTGGCCTCATCCCAGCTGCCGGCCACGGACGAAGGGAGATCCTGCGGCTGGCACTTGTCCCAGCCGCCGGCCGTTGGTGAAAGAGGACCCGGCGGCTGGCCATGTCCCAGCCGCCGGTTGGCTTCCTGGACGGATCGTGGGCAGTTTGCCTTAACTCGTCCGTTCCATGTTCGGGATAGGTTTCATTTGGTCTTGTCCTTGTCTTTTCGTTCCGTCAATCTTCGAGGAGGGGATTTCGACCCCAACAGACACAAAGTAAACTCTTTAAACCCAGTAAAGCGCCTGACACGGGAACACTGGTCAAAGACATCTCGAGAACGCAGTATCAAACCGGCTCTGGTGTGAGATCTGAAAAGCGTTCAGTCGAAAGAGGGATTCGAACAAGCTCGGTCCCCTACGACAACAAAAGACTGCATTAAACCCAGGAATATTCGCAAAATACAAACTGGTCTAAAAGTTCTAGTGTCCGGAACAACACTCCAACGCAATATCAATCAGCTACAAAATGGGCCAGCCGCCCGTCCTCCGTAGAGAGACAGGCCAGCCGCCCTTTACTCCACACACTCTACAAAACGGGCCAGCCGCCCATCCTCCGTAGAGAGACGGGTCAGCCACCCTTTACTCCACAAAACCGGACAGCCGCCCGTCCTCCGTAGAGAGACGGGCCAACCGCCTTCCGTTCTACAAAACGGGCCAGCCGCCCTCTTGAAAGGGAGACATACCGGCCGCCCATCTTCCCCTTTATCAAGGCTATAAAAGCTAAGCAAGCAAGCGAAGAAGTCCATAACATCTAAGGCAAAAGCAAATAGATAATAAATCTCCATGAAAGGAGATATGAGTGACCAAGTTCAGTCAACGAAGCAAATACAATGAAAAAGGTCAAAAGACCCGGATACAACAGAAACAGATAATACAAGGCCAAAAGCCTAATCATATTCAACAAGAGGAGTAGGAGCTGCGTAATCCAAATCCTCAGCATTCGGAGATTGGTACGGAGAAACAGGAGAGCACACCAAGTGGCTCTCAAGAACGGCAGCAGCCCGATCATAAGAACCGGCCCAACCTCCTCCGTTGAGCTGCTCTAATGACGCCTCCAGCTCTCCTTCTTCCACCTCGACCTTGGATTTCCCGGACTTAATATCCCGGACTAGATCAAGGTTCGAGCTGACCTCGGTCAAGGCAGTCTCGCCATACTTTACCTGACGCATTGGCGCAAGGGCAGCTTTAGCACCTTCGATGCGGAGACGATACTTCTCCACCAATTGCCAGCGGCATTTCTTGATCGCCAAATCCATCTTCCGCTCAGCTTCCGCGAGCGCTTTCTTAAGCTCCCTCTGAGATCTTCTCTCCACGTTCCGAAGCTTGACTTCCAGGGCCTTGATCTTCTTGTCCTTCTTCCGAGACTCTTTCTCCGAAGCTTCCAAGGCAACCTGAGTCGCATGAGCTCGAGTGGCGACCTGAATCAAAGAAAGGCAAATATCAGTAAAAAACCAAACTGCGTCCAAACAAGTCCAAAGGAAGAAAGAATGACCATCATAAGGCCGGATGACAGATCTCCGTAAACCGCCGAACGATCAAACGGCGCAGCAGAGGCCGGAGCCAACGCTCCAAAATAGTCCACGACCTTCACGGACTCAGCTGGATCGCCTCCCGCCGCCTTGCGAGCATCGAAGAGAAGACCATGATCAGATGCCTCGACCGTCCGAGCTACTTTGCCCTTCCTCGGACGGTCTGGGCTGTTGGAAGTTCCCTTCCCTTTGTCCGCAACAGCGGCACAATCGGAACCCTGAGGAGCGATTATCTGTTCCTCCGGCACGCCATGGAAATCAGGCCCGGGCGGGAGAACAAACCCGGACGCCGGATCAAACCCAGCCGCCTCTCCGGACGGTCCAGCTTCTCCATATTTTTGCTGACGATATTTCCAAACACCCTCCATGCCTGGGTATGTCGCCATTGGATCAACGAAGTCAGGACCCTTCGGAGGAGCACGGCCTTCCAAAATATCTTTCGCGTCGAGAAAGCGGCGCCAAAGATCAGGACACTCCCAATCTATTTTCTTCTTGTTAACTTCTCTAACGATATCCTCGAACCCGGAAACTCTAGGAGCAGAGGGATCTCGAACTAGAGAAAGAAGAGGAGAAAAAATGAAAACTTGTAAGAAATGAAGTTATGAAGAATGAAGCAAAGGAGAAAGGGCTACTTATAGAAAAAAAAGTCACAAAAAGACGAATCGCTTACGTGGCAAACTCCACTCGGTCCTAACCGAGCCGCC
Organism: Isatis tinctoria; assembly: GCA_010577795.1. NCBI lineage: Eukaryota > Viridiplantae > Streptophyta > Magnoliopsida > Brassicales > Brassicaceae > Isatis > Isatis tinctoria. Next base: position 49,750 of record VHIU01000087.1, read on the forward strand.
GAAATCGGAACCAACCGTCAGTCGGCTGCACTTCACGTAGAAAAACTCGTGCCGCGAAGCTTTGCAATGCTGTCGAAGCCTGGTATAGAACCGCTTCACATTCTTCCGAACGTTGACCGAGCAGAAGGACTCCGACTGGGCAACTTTCCTCAACGAAAAGAAATTCCGTATAAGGTCACGCTCCAACTTGATCCCGCATTCGGCACAACGGACCACGAGTCCCATCAAGATCCTCATAGCGGATAGGGTAAGTTGAGAAATCGTAACCCCATATAACTCGAGAAATCCGAAGATAGCTCCTGGGATCGGGAACCAAAGGAAAGCTTCGTAGAACATCGACTCGTACAGGGTAAAATATCCTTCCGGCGCCTTGTTCATTCTATCCCCATCTTTTGGGAGACGGAACTTAATCTTGTCCGAAATCCGGAAGTCGTATTTAAGCTCGGCCAGCGAATCCCGATCGCTCAAAGTAGGACCATGCTTGAATACCTCGGCTATCGATCTATAACTCGTAGACGGTCCAGGTTTCTTAAACCGCCAAGCGAAAATATCTTCACCCCAATAGGCTTTAGCCTCACCAGGAGAGCGACATTCGGACTTCACGTCCGGATGCACGAAGATAGGCACCTCCGGGTGATCCGATCTGATTTCTTCCCCGGACATGGCCGAGTCGTTACCTATCTCTGGCCAAACAGGATTACTCTCGGAAGGGACCAGAGATCGGGACGGCCATGCGCGCCACCCACCGTTGTCCTCAACATGTTGAGGAGGAGTCCAAACGCCACGTGCTATACTCGTCCTCGGCGAGACGCCATCAATTCCGACTTGAGGAGTAGCGGACGTCCTCTCTAAGGCACCTCCAGAGCCAAGCGCCCATCTTGATACGGCTACTGTGCCAGCCGCCCTCTTGGAAGCGTTCTTAGAGCCAGCCGCCCTCCTCGAACCAGACGTCCTACTCGTAGAACTCCCGGCCGCCGGCTCGGTCCTGACCTCATTCCCGGCCGCCGGCTCGGGTCTGATATCACTCCCGGCCGCCGGCTCGGGTACGTCCTCATTCCCGGACGCCGTCTCGGGCTCCCATTGAGGAACATTCGCAAAACCGAGCGCTCCTTGAGCATAGCTAGGACCGGCCTCCCACTGAGGAACGCCTTCGGGACCGTGCGCTGCTCGTGGAATGGCATCTTCTCCATCGGCCAGCAGGTCTTCCACAAGTATCATATCCTGATCCCCGGACATAAAATCAAACTCGAACTGATTGTTCATTATTGCATCAAAGTTGAGACCGAAAGGAGAACCTCCTTCACCAGCCATTGCTAAAGAAAAAGATTTTCAAAGAAAAGACTTGAAGAAAAAAAACTTGAGAGGAGAAGGGGATGTGAAGAATGAATGAAGCCACTCCTTTGATATAGCGAACATGGCACAAACTTCCATGATGAACAATGCTCTGACAAGACATCAAAGAAAAGCGGATGAACGGACAAACGGAAAAACCCATTGCCTTCCCGTTTCAATCAATCCCGATAAAACTCCTAGCTCGAAGCTCTTTGCTCCAAACCACGAAAGCAAAGAGCTGGGGGGCTAACTGTTGGGGTCGAAATCCCCTCCTCGAAGATTGACGGAACGAGAAGTCAAGGTCGAGATCAAATCACGAACATGGAACGGGCAAGCTAAGGCAAACTGCCCACGACCCGTCCAAGGCACGAACCGGCGGCTGGGATGAGTGCCAGCCGCCGGGTCTTCTCCATCCAAGGCCGGCGGCTGGGATGAGTGCCAGCCGCCGGGTCTTCTTCATCTGAAACCGGCGGCTGGGATGAGTGCCAGCCGCCGGGCCTTCTCCATCCAAGGCCGGCGGCTGGGATGAGTGCCAGCCGCCGGATCTTCTTCATCCGAAACCGGCGGCTGGCACTTGTCCCAGCCGCCGGGTCTTCTTCATCCGAACATGGGTCGGACGAGCTAAGGCAAACTGCCCACGATCCATCCAAGATACGAACCGGCGGCTGGGATAAGTGCCAGCCGCCGGGTCTTCCTCATCCGAAACCGGCGGCTGGGATGAGTGCCAGCCGCCGGGTCTTCACACGACCATGGCCGGCGGCTGGGATGAGTGCCAGCCGCCGGATCTTCATGATACACCAACCGGCGGCTGGGATAAGTGCCAGCCGCCGGGTCTTCATCACATGCACACGATCATTTCCCAAGTCAAGACTCATCGTCCGATCAGCGTCCAGTCGACCGACCAAACATAACTCTATGCCCGGACCGACCCGAAGATCATCCATTTGCATGTTCTGACTCCACGACCCGTCCGTAAACATTCCCCGAAAGACCGTGACGAACGTCCAGCCGTCCATGGACCAGTCGCCGAGCACATGAGCCAAAGGGACCGGCGGCTGGCCATCAGTACCGAAACCGACGGCTGGAAGTTCAAACGAAAAAACGGGCGGCTCAAATCTCAGAAGTCGTAAAACGTCCGGAACACTGTTCACGCGGGAAAAACCGTTGAAAAGCACTATTCATCCCGAGACAAAGTTAACCGAAAAATCGAATTAAGCATAAACCGAGATTCGGATTACTATTCATCGGATTACTATTCACCGGTTTACTATTCATCGGGTCACTATTCACTGGCGGGCAAGATTTGGGTCAGAATGCGCGGATGGATCACGGAAGACTCTCGGGCCGGAAATCGGGCCCAAAAAGCTTAGGTCGGCGGCTGGAAGGAAGGACAAAGTCCCACATCGGAAATCTGAAGTCTTAGCCTCCTAGGATTGTCAGTATATATATATACGCTCATGTAAGGGTAAATCCATCCCAGATCCGAGTATTAGGAGTTTTAGCAATTTAAGACTATTCAGCTTTTGCTAATTTCCCTTGTACTTTCGGAAAATATCAATAAAATCTCCCTTTTCATCTTTTTGGCATTTTCGGTCCTTTAGTTCATTTTAAATAGAATTTTCGAGCCCCCATTAAATATAAGTTTTGACAGTGTGAGTTTCGGCTCTCACAGATGTTAGTCCGGAAATTTATATAGCGCGCTACGTTCTATCAGCTTTGGATGTAAAGAGAACCATGGTTAAAAGGATCGTCCCGTTGTGATCAGCAACAGACGGTGGCATGCTTGCTAAAAGGCAGATTTTTATGTACGCCGAGGGACGATTTTTGAAGTGATGGCATTTGCTGTGCCTTAATGATGGGCGATATTGTCTGAATTGGAGATACGTTACGACATGTCAAGTCTGAATGTTCGTTTTCTCGGGTTTTTCTGAGTCCATTTGCTATCCGGATCAGGTTTCGGGTTGCTAAGTTCCGATGTTTGCCGGGATGATATTCTCGGGGAACTTTTCAAGCTATGGATGTGTTATGAGATGCTAAGTCCCAACGTTCATCCTCTTGATTTGCTTCCGAAAATTTGGGAGTATGTATATACGGACCCATTCCCCCTTGAAAATTATGAAATATAAATAGCTGAACTCGTCGGAAGGCGAGCTGCCTACGTACCCTGAATGTAGGGATCAAGCCGGTTCGTAGTTCTATTTTACAAAGTCTAGTGGTAATACTTCTTTAGGTGCATTGCGTTCCATGTCCTTGGGACTGGCTTCCCTTCTTTGTTTTCTAGCTCGTACGCTCCTGGACGGACCACCTTTGCTACTTTGTACGGTCCTTCCTATTTCGCGCCTAATTTCCCTGCATTCGGCTCCGCGGTGTTCTGGAAAAGTTTGCGGAGGACGAGGTCTCCTTCCTTGAATTTGCGGTGGCGCATGTTTGAGTTGTAGTATTTGGCCGCTGCTTGTTGATAGTTTTGGATGCGGATGAGGGCTTGATCCCGTCTTTCGTTTATTAGGTCCAGTTCGTCTAACATCATCAGATGATTAAGGCCTTCCTGTCCGGGCAAGAGCCTTCGTCTCACGCCGGGAAAGTCTACTTCTGACGGTATAACGCATTCGGCACCGTAGACCAGTGCGAATGGCATTTCTCCGGTTGCGCGTCTTGGAGTTGTCCGATGTGGCCAGAGCACCCCTTCGAGTTCGTCCGCCCATCGCCCTTTCTTCTCGTCAAGACGCTTTTGAGTCCGTCAACGATAGTCTTGTTGGCTGCTTCGGCCTGGCCATTACCCTACGGATAACGTGGCGTTGACTTGCTCAGGCGTATCTTCCACTTTTCGCAGAATCCTTCGAAGCGGGTGGAAATGAATTGAGAACCATTGTCCGTGACGATCTCGTAAGGGACTCCGTGCCGGCATATGATGTTTTTCCAGACGAAATGCTCCACTTGGGCGTCCTTGATACTGGCGTAAGAGTCCGCTTCGACCCATTTTGAGAAGTAGTCTGTTAGGACAAGTAGGAACCTTTTCTGCTTTGAGTTATGCATTGGCCCCACGATATCCATCGACCACCTCATGAACGGGTACGGCGCAGAAATTGACGAGAGCAGTTCTGCGGGCTGATGGATCACTGGTGCGTGCCTCTGGCATTTCTCGCACTTGAGGGAGAACTTCTCGCAATCTTTTATCATGGTTGGCCAATAGTGTCCATGCCGCTTGATTTTGATTGCGAGAGCTCTTCCTCCGGAGTGATTTCCGCACGATCCACTATGGACTTCTTCCATAATTCGTCTTGCCTCTTCTTTTTCCACGAAGACCATTAATGGTCCGGAGATCCTCCATTTGTAGATGTTGCCGTCGAGGAGAACGAAGCGGGCCGCTTGGGCCTTTAGTTTTCGTGCAGCCCATTTGTCCGCCGGGACTTCCCCGTCCATGATGTATGTTCGTATCGGAGCCATCCATCCGCGATCGCAGCCATATTCTTCCATTGGACCAGTTGCTAACTCTTCTTCCGGAGGCTCTTCTTGGTCTTCTCCTTCCGGGAGTTGTATAAGGTTGATGACTTGTGGTGGATCGATGCTTGGTTGTTCTATGAATTCGACGGGAATGATTCGACTTTCTCCCGGGGCAGACGTTGATGCTAGGGCCGCCAATGCATCGGCCGGGGCGTTTTCTCCTCGCGGGATTCTTGTGAGTTCGAATTTTTTGAATTGTTTTGCGAGCTCCCGAACAATTTTGAGATATGCTTCCATCCGGTCGTCTTTTGCTTCATAGTCTCCGCTGAATTGATTTGCCACCAGCTGAGAATCGCAAAATGCTTGCAGATTTTGGATTTTGAGTCCGAGGGCGAGTTTCAGTCCAGCGATCAAGGCTTCGTACTCCGCTTCGTTGTTGGAAGCGTTGAAGAGCAACCTGAACGACTGTTCTAAGATTTCCCCAGTTGGTGATATTAACCGCACCCCGACTCCCGAACCTTGCTTTGACGAAGACCCGTCTGCGTGGAGAACCCACGTCGAGTTTGACGTCGGCTCACTAACGCCTGTGGTCGGGAGCTCAATCAAAAAATCTGCAAGGACCTGTGATTTGGCGCATGTTCTACTTCGGTACTCGATATCGTACTCGCTTAATTCTACCGCCCATTTTGCCAGACGTCCCGATTGACTGGGACTGTGCAGGATCGTTCTGAGAGGAAAAACCGTGAGTAAAATGATCGTGTGCGACTGGAAATAAGGCCGTAATTTCCGTGCGCACATCACCACTGCCAAGGCCGCCTTCTCCATCAGCGGGTATCGGGTTTCTGCGTCCGCCAGGGTCTGGCTCACATAGAAGACCGGTTTTTGCTCGTTGCGATCTTCTCTGACCAGCACCCCGCTTACCGCCGTCGATGATACCGCTGTATACAGAAAAAGGGGCTCTCCTTCGACCGGCTACGAAAGTACGGGCGGGCTTGCTAGGTATTTCTTTAGTTCTTGGAACGCCTGTTCACACTTCTCTGTCCACTCAAACTTTTTGTTTCCCCTGAGTGTGTCGTAGAAAGGCAAACATTTGTCCGTTGACCTCGAGATGAACCGATTTAGCGCCGCGACCCGTCCGGTCAATCTTTGGATTTCTCTCTTGGTTTTTGGTGAGGCCATCTCTATCAAAGCGTTAATTTGCTTCGGGTTTGCTTCTATCCCTCGATGAGTTACCAGATACCCGAGGAATTCACCGGATGCTACTCCGAATCTGCACTTTGCCGGGTTTAATTTCATGTTGTGCCGGTTGAGTTGTTCAAAGCATTCCCGCAAGTGTTTGACGTGGTCTTTCTCCTCCAACGACTTGACCAACATATCGTCGATGTAGACTTCCATCGTTCTTCCGAGTTGTTCGGCGAACATTTTGTTGACGAGCCTTTGGTATGTAGCGCCAGCATTCTTTAACCCGAATGGCATCACCTTATAACAGTATATTCCGCGATCTGTGATGAACGCAGTCTTGTCTCGATCGTCGGGGTTCATCATGATTTGGTTGTATCCGGAGAAAGCGTCCATGAACGATAGCAGCTTGTTCCCTGCCGTCGCTTCGACTAATCGATCGATGTGCGGAAGGGGGAAGCTGTCTTTTGGGCACGCTTTATTCAGGTCCGTGAAATCGACGCAAACTCGCCATTTTCCATTCTTCTTCTTTACCACCACCGGATTTGCTAACCAGTCGGGATATTTCACTTCCGTGATTGATCCGACTTTGAGCAATCTGTCTACTTCATCGTTCACCGCCTGGGCGCGTTCTGGACCGAGTTTCCGCCTTGTTTCGCGTTCTATCTTTATAAGAATTTATACGAAAATAGTTTTGTTTATAAACCTCATAGGACATTTTTGGACCACAAATATGTTTTCTAAGCTTTTATAAAGTACACATTAAAGTGCTCTTTTGGAACACAAACTTGTATCCCATGCTACGCGTTCTATCTCTATAAGAAGTTTTGCGAAAATAGTTTTGTTTAGAAACCTCATAGGACATTTTTTGGACCCCAAATATGCTTTCCAAGCTTTTATAAAGTACACATTAAAGTGCTCTTTTGGAACACAAACTTGAATCCCATGCTACACGTTCTATCTTTATTAGAAGTTTTGCGAAAATAGTTTTGTCTAGAAACCTCATAGGACGTTTTTTGGACCTCAAAGATACTTTCTAAGCTGTTATAAGGTACACATTAAACTGCTCTTTTAGAATACAAACTTGTATCCCATGCTTCGCGTTCTATCTTTATAAGAAGTTTTGCGAAAATAGTTTTGTTTAGAAACCTCATAGGACATTTTTTGGACCCCAAATATGCTTTCCAAGCTTATATAAAGTACACATTAAAGTGCTCTTTTGGAACACAAACTTGTATCCCATGCTACGCGTTCTATCTTTATTAGAAGTTTTGCGAAAATAGTTTTGTCTAGAAACCTCATAGGACATTTTTTGGACCCCAAAGATGCTTTCTAAGCTGTTATAAGGTACACATTAAACTGTTTTTTTGGAATACAAACTTGTATCCCATGCTTCGCGTTCTATCTTTATAAGAAGTTTTGCGAAAATAGTTTTGTTTAGAAACCTCATAGGACATTTTTTGGACACCAAATATGCTTTCTAAGCTTTTATAAGATCCACATTAATGTGCTCTTTTGGAACACAAACTTGTATCCCATGCTTCCCGTTCTATCTTTATAAGAAGTTATACGAAAATAGTTTTGTTAAGAAATCTCATAGGACATTTTTTGAATCCCAAATATGCTTTCTAAGCTTTTATCAGGTGCACATTAAAGTGCTGTTTTGGAACACAAACTTGTATCCCATGCTTCGCGTTCTATCTTGATAAGAAGTTTTGCGGAAATAATTTTGTTTAGAAACCTCATAGGACATTTTTTGGACCCCAAATATGCTTTCAAAGCTTTTATAAAGTACACATTAAAGTGCTCTTTCGAAACACAAACTTGTATCCCATGCTTCGCGTACTATCTTTATAAGAAGTTTTGCGAAATAGTTTTGTTTAGAAACCCCATAGGACATTTTTTGGACCCCAAATATGCTTTCCAAGCTTTTATAAAGTACACATTAAAGTGCTCTTTCGAAACACAAACTTGTATCCCATGCTTCGCGTACTATCTTTATAAGAAGTTTTGCGAAATAGTTTTGTTTAGAAACCTCATAGGACATTTTTTGGACCCCAAATATGCTTTCTAAGCTTTTATAAGGTACACATTAAAGTGCTCTTTTAGAACACAAACTTGTATCCCATGTTTCGCGTTCTATCTTTATAAGAAGTTATACGAAAATAGTTTTGTTTATAAACCTCATAGGACATTTTTGGACCACAAATATGTTTTCTAAGCTTTTATAAAGTACACATTAAAGTGCTCTTTTGGAACACAAACTTGTATCCCATGCTACGCGTTCTATCTCTATAAGAAGTTTTGCAAAAATAGTTTTGTTTAGAAACCTCATAGGACATTTTTTGGACCCCAAATATGCTTTCCAAGCTTTTATAAAGTACACATTAAAGTGCTCTTTTGGAACACAAACTTGTATCCCATGCTACACGTTCTATCTTTATTAGAAGTTTTGCGAAAATAGTTTTGTCTAGAAACCTCATAGGACATTTTTTGGACCTCAAAGATACTTTCTAAGCTGTTATAAGGTACACATTAAACTGCTCTTTTAGAATACAAACTTGTATCCCATGCTTCGCGTTCTATCTTTATAAGAAGTTTTGCGAAAATAGTTTTGTTTAGAAACCTCATAGGACATTTTTTGGACCCCAAATATGCTTTCCAAGCTTTTCTAAAGTACACATTAAAGTTCTCTTTTGGAACACAAACTTGTATCCCATGCTTCGCGTACTATCTTTATAAGAAGTTTTGCGAAAATAGTTTTGTTTAGAAACCTCATAGGACATTTTTGGGATCCCAAATATGATTTCTAAGCTTTTATAAGGTGGACATTAAAGTGCTCTTTTGGAACACAAATTTGTATACTAGGATTCGCGTTCTATCTTTATAAGACGTTTTGCGAAAATAGTTTACTTTAGAAATCTAAAAGGACATTTTTTGAACCCGAAAATATGCTTTCTAAGCTTTTATTAGGTACACATTAAAGTGCTCTTTTGGAACACAAACTTGTATTCCATGCTTCGCGTACTATCTTTATGAGAAGTTTTGCGAAAATAGTTTTGTTTAGAAACCTCATAGGACATTTTTTTGGACCCCAAATATGCTTTCTAAGCTGTTATAAGGTACACATTAAACTTCTCTTTTGGAACACAAACTTGTATCCCATGCTTCGCGTTCTATCTTTATAAGAAGTTTTGCGAAAATAGTTTTGTTTAGAAACCTCATAGGACATTTTTTGAATCCCAAATATGCTTTCTAAGCTTTTATAAGGTGCACATTAAAGTGCTATTTTGGAACACAAACTTGTATCCCATGCTTCGCGTTCTATCTTTATAAGAAGTTTTGCGGAAATAATTTTGTTTAGAAACCTCATAGGACATTTTTTGGACCCCAAATATGCTTTCCAAGCTTTTATAAAGTACACATTAAATTGCTCTTTCGAAACACAAACTTGTATCCCATGCTTCGCGTACTATCTTTATAAGAAGTTTTGCGAAATAGTTTTGTTTAAAAGCCTCATAGGATATTTTTTGGACCCCAAATATGCTTTCCAAGCTTTTATAAAGAACACACTAAAGTGCTCTTTTGTAACACAAACTTGTATCCCATGCTTCGCGTTCTATCTTTATAAGAAGTTATACGAAAATAGTTTTGTTTATAAACCTCATAGGGCATTTTTGGACCACAAATATGTTTTCTAAGCTTTTATAAGGTGCACATTAAAGTGCTCTTTTGGAACACAAACTTGTATCCCATGCTTCGCGTTCTATCTTTATAAGAAGTTTTACGGATATAGTTTTGTTTAGAAACCTCATAGGACATTTTTTGGACCCCAAATATGCTTTCCAAGCTTTTATAAAGTACACATTAAAGTGCTCTTTTGGAACACAAACTTGTATCCCATGCTACACGTTCTATCTTTATTAGAAGTTTTGCGAAAATAGTTTTGTCTAGAAACCTCATAGGACATTTTTTGGACCTCAAAGATACTTTCTAAGCTGTTATAAGGTACACATTAAACTGCTCTTTTAGAATACAAACTTGTATCCCATGCTTCGCGTTCTATCTTTATAAGAAGTTTTGCGAAAATAGTTTTGTTTAGAAACCTCATAGGACATTTTTTGGACCCCAAATATGCTTTCCAAGCTTTTCTAAAGTACACATTAAAGTGCTCTTTCGAAACACAAACTTGTATCCCATGCTTCGCGTACTATCTTTATAAGAAGTTTTGCGAAATAGTTTTGTTTAGAAACCTCATAGGACATTTTTTGGACCCCAAATATGCTTTCTAAGCTTTTATAAGGTACACATTAAAGTGCTCTTTTAGAACACAAACTTGTATCCCATGTTTGCGTTCTATCTTTATAAGAAGTTATACGAAAATAGTTTTGTTTATAAACCTCATAGGACATTTTTGGACCACAAATATGTTTTCTAAGCTTTTATAAAGTACACATTAAAGTGCTCTTTTGGAACAAAACTTGTATCCCATGCTACGCGTTCTATCTCTATAAGAAGTTTTGCAAAAATAGTTTTGTTTAGAAACCTCATAGGACATTTTTGGACCCCAAATATGCTTTCCAAGCTTTTATAAAGTACACATTAAAGTGCTCTTTTGGAACACAAACTTGTATCCCATGCTACACGTTCTATCTTTATTAGAAGTTTTGCGAAAATAGTTTTGTCTAGAAACCTCATAGGACATTTTTTGGACCTCAAAGATACTTTCTAAGCTGTTATAAGGTACACATTAAACTGCTCTTTTAGAATACAAACTTGTATCCCATGCTTCGGTTCTATCTTTATAAGAAGTTTTGCGAAAATAGTTTTGTTTAGAACCTCATAGGACATTTTTGGACCCCAAATATGCTTTCCAAGCTTTTCTAAAGTACACATTAAAGTTCTCTTTTGGAACACAAACTTGTATCCCATGCTTCGCGTACTATCTTTATAAGAAGTTTTGCGAAAATAGTTTTGTTTAGAAACCTCATAGGACATTTTTGGGATCCCAAATATGATTTCTAAGCTTTTATAAGGTGGACATTAAAGTGCTCTTTTGGAACACAAATTTGTATACTAGGATTCGCGTTCTATCTTTATAAGACGTTTTGCGAAAATAGTTTACTTTAGAAATCTAAAAGGACATTTTTTGAACCCGAAAATATGCTTTCTAAGCTTTTATTAGGTACACATTAAAGTGCTCTTTTGGAACACAAACTTGTATTCCATGCTTCGCGTACTATCTTTATGAGAAGTTTTGCGAAAATAGTTTTGTTTAGAAACCTCATAGGACATTTTTTTGGACCCCAAATATGCTTTCTAAGCTGTTATAAGGTACACATTAAACTTCTCTTTTGGAACACAAACTTGTATCCCATGCTTCGCGTTCTATCTTTATAAGAAGTTTTGCGAAAATAGTTTTGTTTAGAAACCTCATAGGACATTTTTTGAATCCCAAATATGCTTTCTAAGCTTTTATAAGGTGCACATTAAAGTGCTATTTTGGAACACAAACTTGTATCCCATGCTTCGCGTTCTATCTTTATAAGAAGTTTTGCGGAAATAATTTTGTTTAGAAACCTCATAGGACATTTTTTGGACCCAAATATGCTTTCCAAGCTTTTATAAAGTACACATTAAATTGCTCTTTCGAAACACAAACTTGTATCCCATGCTTCGCGTACTATCTTTATAAGAAGTTTTGCGAAATAGTTTTGTTTAAAAGCCTCATAGGATATTTTTTGGACCCCAAATATGCTTTCCAAGCTTTTATAAAGAACACACTAAAGTGCTCTTTTGTAACACAAACTTGTATCCCATGCTTCGCGTTCTATCTTTATAAGAAGTTATACGAAAATAGTTTTGTTTATAAACCTCATAGGGCATTTTTGGACCACAAATATGTTTTCTAAGCTTTTATAAGGTGCACATTAAAGTGCTCTTTTGGAACACAAACTTGTATCCCATGCTTCGCGTTCTATCTTTATAAGAAGTTTTACGGATATAATTTTGTTTAGAAACCTCATAGGACATTTTTTGGACCCCAAATATGCTTTCCAAGCTTTTATAAAGTACACATTAAAGTGCTCTTTCGAAACACAAACTTGTATCCCATGCTTCGCGTACTATCTTTATAAGAAGTTTTGCGAAATAGTTTTGTTTAGAAACCCCATAGGACATTTTTTTGGACCCCAAATATGCTTTCCAAGCTTTTATAAAGAACACACTAAAGTGGTCTTTTGTAACACAAACTTGTATCCCATGCCTCGCGTTCTATCTTTATAAGAAGTTATACGTAAATAGTTTTGTTTATAAACCTCATAGGACATTTTTGGACCACAAATATGCTTTCTAAGCTTCTATAAGGTGCACATTAAAGTGCTCTTTTGGAACACAAACTTGTATCCCATGCTTCGCGTTCTATCTTTATAAGAAGTTTTACGGATATAATTTTGTTTAGAAACCTCATAGGACATTTTTTGGACCCCAAATATGCTTTCCAAGCTTTTATAAAGTACACATTAAAGTGCTCTTTCGAAACACAAACTTGTATCCCATGCTTCGCGTACTATCTTTATAAGAAGTTTTGCGAAATAGTTTTGTTTAGAAACCTCATAGGACATTTTTTGGACCCCAAATATGCTTTCTAAGCTTTTATAAGGTACACATTAAAGTGCTCTTTTAGAACACAAACTTGTATACCATGTTTCGCGTTCTATCTTTATAAGAAGTTATACGAAAATAGTTTTGTTTATAAACCTCATAGGACATTTTTGGACCACAAATATGTTTTCTAAGCTTTTATAAAGTACACATTAAAGTGCTCTTTTGGAACACAAACTTGTATCCCATGCTACGCGTTCTATCTCTATAAGAAGTTTTGCGAAAATAGTTTTGTTTAGAAACCTCATAGGACATTTTTTGGACCCCAAATATGCTTTCCAAGCTTTTATAAAGTACACATTAAAGTGGTCTTTTGGAACACAAACTTGTATCCCATGCTACACGTTCTATCTTTATTAGAAGTTTTGCGAAAATAGTTTTGTCTAGAAACCTCATAGGACATTTTGGGACCTCAAAGATACTTTCTAAGCTGTTATAAGGTACACATTAAACTGCTCTTTTAGAATACAAACTTGTATCCCATGCTTCGCGTTCTATCTTTATAAGAAGTTTTGCGAATATAGTTTTGTTTAGAAACCTCATTGGACATTTTTTGGACCCCAAATATGCTTTCCAAGCTTTTCTAAAGTACACATTAAAGTTCTCTTTTGGAACACAAACTTGTATCCCACGCTTCGCGTACTATCTTTATAAGAAGTTTTGCGAAAATAGTTTTGTTTAGAAACCTCATAGGACATTTTTGGGATCCCAAATATGATTTCTAAGCTTTTATAAGGTGGACATTAAAGTGCTCTTTTGGAACACAAATTTGTATACTATGATTCGCGTTCTATCTTTAGACGTTTTGCGAAAATAGTTTACTTTAGAAATCTAATAGGACATTTTTTTGAACCCAAAATGCTTTCTAAGCTTTTATTAGTACACATTAAAGTGCTCTTTTGGAACACAAACTTGTATCCCATGCTTCGCGTACTATCTTTATGAGAAGTTTTGCGAAATAGTTTTGTTTAGAAACCTCATAGGACATTTTTTGGACCCCAAATATGCTTTCTAAGCTGTTATAAGGTACACATTAAACTTCTCTTTTGGAACACAAACTTGTATCCCCAGCTTCGCGTTCTATCTTTATAAGAAGTTTTGCGAAAATAGTTTTGTTTAGAAACCTCATAGGACATTTTTGAATCCCAAATATGCTTTCTAAGCTTTTATAAGGTGCACATTAAAGTGCTATTTGGAACACAAACTTGTATCCCATGCTTCGCGTTCTATCTTTATAAGAAGTTTTGCGGAAATAATTTTGTTTAGAAACCTCATAGGACATTTTTTGGACCCCAAATATGCTTTCCAAGCTTTTATAATGTACACATTAAATGCTCTTTCGAACACAAACTTGTATCCCATGCTTCGCGTACTATCTTTATAAGAAGTTTTGCGAAAAGTTTTTGTTTAAAAGCCTCATAGGACATTTTTTGGACCCCAAATATGCTTTCCAAGCTTTTATAAAGAACACACTAAAGTGCTCTTTTGTAACACAAACTTGTATCCCATGCTTCGCGTTCTATCTTTATAAGAAGTTATACGAAAATAGTTTTGTTTATAAACCTCATAGGACATTTTTGGACCACAAATATGCTTTCTAAGCTTTTATAAGGTGCACATTAAAGTGCTCTTTTGGAACACAAACTTGTATCCCATGCTTCGCGTTCTATCTTTATAAGAAGTTATACGAAAATAGTTTTGTTAAGAAATCTCATAGGACATTTTTTGAATCCTAAATATGCTTTCTAAGCTTTTATAAGGTGCACATTAAAATGCTGTTTTGGAACACAAACTTGTATCCCATGCTTCGCGTTCTATCTTTATAAGAAGTTTTGCGGAAATAATTTTGTTTAGAAACCTCATAGGACATTTTTTGGACCCCAAATATGCTTTCCAAGCTTTTATAAAGTACACATTAAAGTGCACTTTCGAAACACAAACTTGTTTCCCATGCTTCGCGTACTATCTTTATAAGAAGTTTTGCGAAATAGTTTTGTTTAGAAACCCCATAGGACATTTTTTGGACCCCAAATACGCTTTCCAAGCTTTTATAAAGAACACACTAAAGTGCTCTTTTGTAACACAAACTTGTATCCCATGCCTCGCGTTCTATCTTTATAAGAAGTTATACGAAAATAGTTTTGTTTATAAACCTCATAGGACATTTTTGGACCACAAATATGCTTTCTAAGCTTTTATAAGGTGCACATTAAAGTGCTCTTTTGGAACACAAACTTGTATCCCATGCTTCGCGTTCTATATTTATAAGAAGTTTTACGGAAATAATTTTGTTTAGAAACCTCATAGGACATTTTTTGGACCCCAAATATGCTTTCCAATCTTTTATAAAGTACACATTAAAGTGCTCTTTCGAAACACAAACTCGTATCCCATGCTTCGCGTACTATCTTTATAAGAAGTTTTGCGAAATAGTTTTGTTTAGAAACCTCATAGGACATTTTTTGGACCCCAAATATGCTTTCTAAGCTTTTATAAGGTACACATTAAAGTGCTCTTTTGGAACACAAACTTGTATCCCATGTTTCGCGTTCTATCTTTATAAGAAGTTATACGAAAATAGTTTTGTTTATAAACCTCATAGGACATTTTTGGACCACAAATATGCTTTCTAAGCTTTTATAAAGTACACATTAAAGTGCTCTTTTGGAACACAAACTTGTATCCCATGCTACGCGTTCTATCTTTATAAGAAGTTTTGCGAAAATAGTTTTGTTTAGAAACCTCATAGGACCTTTTTTGGACCCCAAATATGCTTTCCAGCTTTATAAAGTACACATTAAGTGTCTTTTGGAACACAAATTGTATCCCATGCTACACGTTCTATCTTATTAGAAGTTTGCGAAAAAAGTTTTGTTTAGAAACATCATAGGACACTTTTTGGACCCCAAATATGCTTTCTAAGCTTTTATAAAGCACTAAAGTGCTTTTTTGTCCACAAACTTGTATCCGTTCGCGTACTATCTTTTTAGAAGTTATACGAAAATAGTTTTGTTTATAAACTCAGTAGGCATTTTGACCACAAATATGCTTTCTAAGCTTTTATAAGGTGCACATTAAAGTGCTTTTTGGCACACAAACTGTATCCCTGCTTCGACGTTCTATCTTTATTAGAAGTTTTGCGGAAATAATTTTGTTTAGAAAACTTCATAGGGACATTTTTTGGACCCCAAATATGGTTTTTCAAGCTTCTTAAAGTACACATTAAAGTGTCTGTCGAACACACAACTTATATACTATGCTTCGCGTACTATCATTATAGAGTTTTGTGAAATAGTTTTGTTTAGAAACCTCATAGGACATTTTTTGGACCCATATGCTTTCTAAGCTTTTATAATGTACACATTAACGTGCTATTTGGAACACAAACTTGTTCCCATGCTTGCGTTCTATCTTTATAAGAAGTTATAAAATTGTTTTTATAAACCTCATAGGACATTTTTGGACCACTCACTGCTTTCTAAGCTTTTATTAAGTCACATTAAAGTGCTTTTGGAACACAAACTTGTCATCCCATGCTAGCGTTCTATCTTTATTAGAGTTGCTGCGAAAATAGTTTTGTTTAGAAACCTCTGGACATTTTTTGGACCCCAAATGCTTTCCAAGCTTTTCTAAAGTACACATTAAGTTCTCTTTTGGAACACAAACTTGTTCCCATGCTCGCGTACTATCTTTATAAGAAGTTTTGCGAAAATAGTTTTGTTTAGAAACCTCATAGGACATTTTTGGGATCCCAAATATGATTTCTAAGCTTTTAGGTGGACATAAAGTGCTCTTTTGGAACACAAATTGCTTACTAGGATTCGCGTTCTATCTTTATAAGACGTTTTGCGAAAATAGTTTACTTTAGAAATCTCTTAGGACATTTTTTTAACCGAAAATATGCTTCTAAGCTTTTATTAGGTACACATTAAAGTGCTCTTTTGAACACCAAACTTGTATCCCATGCTTCGCATTCTATCTTTATGAGAGTTTTGCGAAAATATTTTTGTTTAGAAACCTCATAGGACATTTTTTGGACCCCAAATATGCTTTCTAAGCTGTATAAGTACACATAAACTCTCTCTTTGGAACACAACTTGTATCCCATGCTTCGCGTTCTATCTTTATAAGAAGTTTAGCAGAAATAGTTTTGTTTAGAAACCTTGGACATTTTTGGACCCCAAATATGCTTTCTAAGCTTTTATAAAGTACACATTAAAGTGCTCTTTTGGAACACAAGGTATTCCCATGCTACGCGTTCTATCTCTATAAGAAGTTTTGCGAAAATAGTTTTGTTTAGAAACCTCATGACATTTTTGGACCCCATATATGCTTTCCAAGCTTTTATAAAGTACACATTAGTGCTCTTTTGGAACACAAACTTGTCCCATGCTTCGATACTATCTTTATAAGAAGTTTTGCGAAAATAGTTTTTGAAACTTCATAGGACTTTTTGGGACCCTAAATATGCTTCCTAAGCTTTTATAAGGTACACATTAAAGTGCTCTTTTGGAACACAAACTTGTATCCCATGCTACGCGTTCTATCTTTATAAGAAGTTTTGCGAAAATAGTTTTGTCTAGAAACCTCATAGGACATTTTTGGACCCCAAATATGCTTTCTAAGCTTTTATAAGGTACACATTAAAGTGCTCTTTTGGAACAAAAAATTATATCCCATTGTAGGCGTTCTATCTTAATAAGAAGTTTTGGGAAAATAGTTTTGTTTAGAAACCTCATAGGACACTTTTTGGACCCCAAATATGCTTTCTAAGCTTTTATATAGAACACACTAAAGTGCTCTTTTGTAACACAAACTTGTATCCCATGCTTCGCGTTCTATCTTTACTAGAAGTTATACGAAAATAGTTTTGTTTATAAACCTCATAGGACATTTTTGGACCACAAATATGCTTTCTAAGCTTTTATAAGGTGCACATTAAAGTGCTCTTTTGGAACACAAACTTGTATCCCATGCTTCGCGTTCTATCTTTATTAGAAGTTTTGCGGAAATAATTTTGTTTAGAAACTTCATAGGACATTTTTTGGACCCCAAATATGCTTTCCAAGCTTTTATAAAGTACACATTAAAGTGCTCTTTCGAAACACAAACTTGTATCCCATGATTCGCGTACTATCTTTATAAGAAGTTTTGCGAAATAGTTTTGTTTAGAAACCTCATAGGACATTTTTTGGACCCCAAATATGCTTTCTAAGCTTTTATAAGGTATACATTAAAGTGCTATTTTGGAACACAAACTTGTATCCCATGCTTCGCGTTCTATCTTTATAAGAAGTTATACGAAAATTGTTTTGTTTATAAACCTCATAGGACATTTTTGGACCACAAATATGCTTTCTAAGCTTTTATTAAGTACACATTAAAGTGCTCTTTTGGAACACAAACTTGTATCCCATGCTACGCGTTCTATCTTTATTAGAAGTTTTGCGAAAATAGTTTTGTTTAGAAACCTCATAGGACATTTTTTTGACCCCAAATATGCTTTCCAAGATTTTATAAAGTACACATTAAAGTGCTCTTTTGGAACACAAACCTGTATCCCATGCTACGCGTTCTATCTTTATAAGAAGTTTTGCGAAAATAGTTTTGTCTAGAAACCTCATAGGAAATTTTTTGGACCCCAAAGATGCTTTATAAGCTGTTATAAGGTACACATTAAACTGCTCTTTTGGAATACAAACTTGTATCCCATGCTTCGCGTTCTATCTTTATAAGAAGTTTTGCGAAAATAGTTTTGTTTAGAAACCTCATAGGACATTTTTTGGACCCCAAATATGCTTTCCAAGCTTTTCTAAAGTACACATTAAAGTGCTCTTTTGGAACACAAACTTGTATCCCATGCTTCGCATACTATCTATTAAGAAGTTTTGCGAAAATAGTTTTGTTTAGAAACCTCATAGGACATTTTTGGGACCCTAAATATGCTTCCTAGCTTTTATAAGGTACACATTAAAGTGCTCTTTTGGAACACAAACTTGTTATCCCATGCTACGCGTTCTTCTTTATAAGAAGTTTTGCGAAAATAGTTTGTCTAGAAACCTCATAGGACATTTTTGGACCCCAATATGCTTTCTAAGCTTTTATAAGGTACACATTAAAGTGCTCTTTTGGAACAAAAAATTATATCCCATTGTAGGCGTTCTATCTAATAAGAAGTTTTTGGGAAAATAGTTTTGTTTAGAAACTCTCATAGGAATTTTGGCCACCTCTCAATGTTCTAAGCTTTTATAAAGAACACACTAAAGTGCTCTTTGGTAACACAACTTATCCCAGCTTCGCGTTCTATCTTTACTAGAAGTTATACGAAAATAGTTTTGTTTATAAACCTCATAGGATATTTTTGGACCAAAATATGCTTTCTAAGCTTTTATAAGGTGCACATTAAAGTGCTCTTTTGGACCACAAACTTTGGTATCCCATGCTTTGCGTTCTATCTTTATTAGAAGTTTTGCGGAAATAATTTTGTTTAGAAACTTCATAGGACATTTTTTGACCCCAATATGCTTTCCAAGCTTTTATATAAAAGTACACATTAAAGTGCTCTTTCGGAAACACAAACTTGTATCCATGATTCGCGTACTATCTTTTAAGAAGTTTGCGAAATAGTTTTGTTTAGAAACCTCATAGGACATTTTTTGGACCCCACAAATATGCTTTCTAAGCTTTTATAAGGTATACATTAAAGTGCTATTTTGGAACACAAACTTGTATCCCATGCTTGTTCGCGTTCTATCTTTATAGAAGTTATACGAAAATTGTTTTGTTTATAAACCTCATAGGACATTTTTGGACCACAATATGCTTTCTAAGCTTTTATTAAGTACACATTAAAGTGCTCTTTTGGAACACAAACTTGTATCCCATGCTACGCGTTCTTCTTTATTAGAAGTTTTGCGAAAATAGTTTTGTTAGAAACCTCATAGGACATTTTTTTGACCCCTATTGCTTTCCAAGATTTATAAAGCTTTTGGAACACAAACTTGTAGCGTTCGAATCTTTCATTAGGAGTTTTGCGGACATTTTTGTTTAGAAACTTCTAGGACATTTTTTGGACCCCAAATATGCTTTCCAAGCTTCTTATACGTTACACATTAAAGTGCATCTTTCGAAACACAAACTTGTATCCCATGATTCGCGCTACTATCTATAAGAAGTTTTGCGAAATAGTTTTGTTAGAAACCTCAATAGGACATTTTTTGGACCCCAAAGATGCTTTATAAGCGTTTATTAAGGTTATACATTAAAGTGCTCATTTTGAATACAAACTTGATCCCATGCTTCGCGTTCTATCTTTATAAGAAGTTATACGGAAATGTTTGTTTTATAAACCTCATAGGACTTTTTTGGACCCCAAATATGCTTTCCAAGCTTTTCTAAAGTACACATTAAAGTGCTCTTTTGGAACACAAACTTGTATCCCATGCTTCGCGTTCTATCTTTATTAGAAGTTATACGAAAATAGTTTTGTTTCTAAACCTCATAGGACATTTTTGGACCACAAATATGCTTTCTAAGCTTTTATAAGGTGCACATTAAAGTGCTCTTTTGGAACACAAACTTGTATCCCATGCTTCGCGTTCTATCTTTATAAGAAGTTTTGCGGAAATAATTTTGTTTAGATACGTCATAGGACATTTTTTGGACCCCAAATATGCTTTCCAAGCTTTTATAAAGTACACATTAAAATGCTCTTTCGAAACACAAACTTGTATCCCATGTTTCGCGTACTATCTTTATAAGAAGTTTTGCGAAATAGTTTTGTTTAGAAACCTCATAGGACATTTTTTGGACCCCAAATATGCTTTCTAAGCTTTTATAAGGTACACATTAAAGTGCTTTTTCGAAACACAAACTTGTATCCGATGCTTCGCGTACTATCTTTTCTAAAGTACACATAAAAAAATTTGCGAAAATAGTTTTGTTTAGAAACCTCATAGGACATTTTTGGGATCCCAAATATGATTTCAAAGCTTTTATATGGTGGACATTAAAGTGCTCTTTTGGAACACAAATTTGTATCCCATGTTTCGAGTTCTATCTTTAGTTAACGTTTTGCGAAAATATTTTTGTTTAGAAATCTCATAGGACATTTTTTTAATCCCAAATATGCTTTCTAAGCTTTTATAAGGTATACAATAAAGTGCTCTTTTGGAACACAAACTTGTATCCCATGCTTCGCGTTCTATCTTTATAAGAAGTTATACGAAAATAGTCTTGTTTATAAACCTCATAGGACATTTTTGGAGCACAAATATGCTTTCTAAGCTTTTATAAAGTACACATTAAAGTGCTCTTTTGGAACACAAACTTGTAACCCATGCTTCGCGTTCTATCTTTATAAGAAGTTATACGAAAATAGTTTTGTTTATAAACCTCATAGGACATTTTTGGAGCACAAATATGCTTTCTAAGCTTTTATAAAGTACACATTAAAGTGCTCTTTTGGAACACAAACTTGTATCCCATGCTATGCGTTCTATCTTTATTAGAAGTTTTGCGAAAATAGTTTTGTTTAGAAACCTCATAGGACATTTTTGGACCCCAAATATGCTTTCCAAGCTTTTATAAAGTACACATTAAAGTGCTCTTTTGGAACACAAACTTGTATCCCATGCTACGGGTTCTATCTTTATAAGAAGTTTTGCGAAATAGTTTTGTCTAGAAACCTCATAGGACATTTTTGGACCCCAAAAATGCTTTCTAAGCTGTTATAAGGTACACATTAAACTGCTCTTTTGGAATACAAACTTGTATCCCATGCTTCGCGTTCTATCTTTATAAGAAGTTTTGCGAAAATAGTTTAGTTTAGAAACCTCATAGGACATTTTTTGGACCCCAAATATGCTTTCCAAGCTTTTATAAAGTACACATTAAAGTGCTCTTTTGGAACACAAACTTTATCACATGCTTCGCGTACTATCTTTATAAGAAGTTTTGCGAAAATAGTTTTGTTTAAGAAACTCATAGGACATTTTTGGGATCCCAAATATGCTTTCTAAGTTATTATAAGGTGCACATTAAAGTGCTCTTTTGGAAAACAAACTTGTATCCCATGCTTCGCGTTCTATCTTTATAAGACAATTGCGAAAATAGTTCCGTTTAGGAATCTCCTAGGACATTTTTTGAACACCAAATATGTTTTTTGAGCTTTTATAAGATAGACATTAAAGTGCTCTTTTGGAACATAAACTTGTATCCCATGCTTCGCGTTCTAGCTTTATAAGAGATTTTTCTAAAATAGTTTTGAACCCCAAATATGATTTCTAAGCTTTTATAAGGTGGACATTAAAGTGCTCTTTAGAACATAAATTTGTATACTAGGTTTCGCGTTCTATCTTTATAAGACGTTTTGCGAAAATAGTTTACTTTAGAAATCTCATAGGACATTTTTTGAACCCCAAATATGATTTCTAAGCTTTTATAAGGTGGACATTAAAGTGCTCTTTAGAACATAAATTTGTATACTAGGTTTCGCGTTCTATCTTTATAAGACGTTTTGCGAAAATAGTTTACTTTAGAAATCTCATAGGACATTTTTTGAACCCGAAAATATGCTTTCTAAGCTTTTATAAGGTACACATTAAAGTGCTCTTTTGTAACACAAACTTGTATCCCATGCTTCGCGTTCTATCTTTATTAGAAGTTATACGAAAATAGTTTTGTTTATAAACCTCATAGGACATTTTTTGGACCCCAAAAATGCTTTCCAAGCTTTTATAAGGTGCACATTAAAGTGCTCTTTTGGAACACAAACTTGTATCCCATGCTTCGCGTTCTATCTTTATAAGAAGTTTTGCGGAAATAATTTTGTTTAGAAACCTCATAGGACATTTTTTGGACCCCAAAAATGCTTTCCAAGCTTTTATAAAGTACACATTAAAGTGCTCTTTCGAAACACAAACTTGTATCCCATGCTTCGCGTACTATCTTGATAAGAAGTTTTGCGAAATAGTTTTGTTTAGAAACCTCATAGGACATTT